>CM060949.1:102444824-102516191 GCA_030765055.1 Mantis religiosa
AGCTTTAATTAAAATAACCTACGTTTAAGTTAAAGACATTCTTGTATATCCTCGAACGCCCTTATATTGTAAATGAAAATTGTGCTTTTTATAGAATTGATAAGCTAGTAGAGAAAGTAAAAAACTCATTACAAGAATAAAATTTTTGATTTAATTAATATATCATTTATATAAAGTGACTCCTTTTTAACATTATCTTTTTTCAAAATATTAATTATTACACAATTACGAGTTTACAGATTGCATTGTTATCGAGCAACTATAAAATTACACAACTGTTTTGTCCTCTAGGGGTTCATTAGTTAAAAGAGCACATCTATGAGTTATACTTGAATAGCTGCATAGCTTTTGTTTCCCATAGTGTGTATGAATCGGTATTCCGTAATTTGCTATCAGCGTAAAAAGGTATCATGAATAATGCAACATAATTCTGTAGGTAAGTATTATAACATACGACAGATCGGGTGAAGTTTTACTGGGCTATATTACAATTCTTCTTTCACATATAACATTGATATACTTATTTATTGAGTGTGTTCGGGATCCTAATTCCTGTTTTTCCAGTTAAATTGCCATGCAACACCCAATTGCAAAGTCCACAGTTTCAGTTCAATGTATTCGATATTTTAATAAACATTGTGGTTTCTTTATATACATATGTACACCCAATATCTTGCAGGTTTTAAAATTAATTCCCAAAATTACTATTTTTTTACCTTTACTATTTTGATAAATCCACGCATGGGATATAATTTTGTTTTTTAAAATATTGTGATTAAATTATCCTATTGTATAATAAGTTGTAGAGATGCCGTTTTATTGGTAATACTGGTTTGATAGAAAATACATATTAAAAATAATAATTTTTTTGATAATTTTGTATTCACACAAAATTATAGTATTGTTTAAGAGGAGAGAGTTTAAGCATTACAACTTCAAAATAATTCTGTTTCTCCCCTAGAGTTGCATAAAAGCATTTAAAAGACCTACACACCCTTTCTCGTTGTTTTCTGTTCCTCTCAGACTAAATTGTTCTAGTACCCCTGAGACCTATGTTAGATGCTCTGTTCCCTTAATTGATGGTGACGTTTTCTTTTTATTATAGTGTTATCGAAACTTACGTTCATGGAGATTTAAGTCATTAATCACATACTGTGAAGGGTCATAATAAAATCCACTTAGAACTAAAGTAGAAGCTTTGCAGCCATTAGTAAAACTCAAAGAGATGTTAATTAATTTTGACAATTTTTTGCTTCTCCAGCTCTTTCTTCACAGATCGATAATCCTGTAATTGATTACTTCTGCAAATGCGATAAAACATTCAAGATGGCATTTTTATTTTAAATGGACTTCTTAATAGAACTCTTGCTATTTACTGAGCTTGTTCATTAGAGTTGTATGTGGCAGTTACCATTTCTGTAGTCGAAGTTGTGACTGCTGGAACGTTAGCTGTACATACATTGTCTTCAACAAAATATAACTCAACAAGAACTTGTATAGGTTTCTTGTAGCAGAAAGAGATGGGAAGCGTACTGTCAAGACATTTCAGTCAGTTCACTTCTAACTTCACGAAACACAGGCAACAACAAATAACACGACAGCAGCAACTTCTAGCAGTACAGCGTAGCAAATTAGAAGATGATGCGCTTCTCTTCATCACGAAAAACAAGTTTTGTGTGCCACCATCGTCTTCCGCTCAAGATGGAAGTGAAATATCAGACATCTTAGTGCTGCTGCGACTGTCTCGAAAAGGTTTCCGAACTGCTACATAATAATTATACTACACATTCAAAGGACCTCTTTAAGTAGCTACGTAATTACCTCGTGCAATTAGAGAACATGCGACTTTGTGTGTTCATTTTGGGCCCAACGATTTCTGCCATATTATAACTGGTTTGAAAAATGTATTTTATAATATGTATAAGTAGTAGTCTCAGCACAATCATAAACTTCCCATATTAGTGAGTTTCTCTAACTTTTTCAAGATGTCCGGTATCTTATACCATGATTTTCGGTATTCCTCCTCTCTAGTATGATACTGCTATTCCATTCCTGTCTTATTCTCTTTATCCTTTTGTTTGCTGGTTGAATTCCTCGCATTACTCAAATACTTAATTCATTATACTCACAAATCTGGTTCTTATTAATTTTCTACGTATGGTCATTTCTTTGGTGTGAAATAATTGCTTTAAACCTTCCATCCGAAGCATTATTGCAAACAGTTGCCTTGATTTATGTATTCTAATCATTTAAATGTTCCTTTATCAAAAAGGTATTTTAGGATAGCTCAAAACCTACAGTTTCCGTAAAAATATACGTCTTCCGAGCACACGAGTATACAATTACGTATTTGTTTGTTGTAATTTACGTCCTCCAACGTAAAGTCATATCGGACGATGAATGGAATGGGTTAAATGATGCTCAAATGAGCCCGGGGTCCATGGAGCTTGGACTTACCCGACATTCGTCTTTCAGGATAAGGGAAACCCCCGGAAAAAATTGTCCAGGTAACTGACCCTGACCGAGATTCGAACTCGGGACTTCTTGAACGTGAGGCAGACATGCTACTACCACGCTACCGAAGCGGGCTACAATTACGTATTCATCAAATCACACAAGTTGGACACGCATATTTGTAAAATAGCCACATGTCTACTTTGATGTCTTTGCTTCCAACACTGGGGTAGCTTGACACATTTATAACACTTGTGACAGTCGGGCATTGTTGTCAATCTTGTTCACCTATTTCTTGACAAATAAGCATATTTGTCTTTGGGCGCACCTGGCTGCCTGCCTGCCTTGAGTAAGGTATGGTTCCAGTGTCGGCTAACGTGTGGTTGCAGGAGATATGCTTCCAATTTATCGTGCTGTCTACAATTCCTATAAAGACGCGTGAAAAATAGAATCTCCTCTCCCTGTGAATCCTCAAGAAGATGCTGCATGCGAATAAAAGTATCGGTAGTCCTGCTTTGTTGTACGATTTAGTACTTTTCGGATATTTTCTCGGCGGGATTTTGCAGTGAATAACAGTTTTCTACACGCGGAAATGGGAGGCCGGAGTTCGATATGTTAGTGAGCGACTGTAGAGAAGAGTTTTGGTAGTGAAACTGGATATCTGCGTGCTGCTGGTAAAGGCAAGTAGGCAAAGACTAGAGCAAGCGTGGACAAAATCGCCATACAAAATGTATTAAAATGTTCACTGTTGAGCAGGATAGAAAAATACTTTGCAGTTAACCGAAAACCCGATGAGTACTAGGATTACTACAGAAGTCCTGATGTTAACGAGGACTTCAAGGCACAACCTAACAACCTAATGTAGGTTGTTCTAACCATGGATGGTAATGGATGATGATATCACATGGCCAGACCTTGCACGGGGGGAGCTAAGGTAGGATAGGATAAGATGCTTTGCGGAGAAGTTGGGAAATTCTGTATAAGGTTCAATTACATTACAAAATACCGAAAATACAATGTTGACAACAAAGGTTTACTACAATAATAGAAAAATGCACAAGTGGTCACATGGCCTTTACCTGTGCTACACGCAGCAGATCTACGTCTGTGCTGGTCAACAGTTGGCTCACAAGAGAGTACACGCTTCCTTGTACATACATTACTATGGAGAAGAGGGAGAGAGAGGACACGTGACATGACATCACACACAACTAGTCAAATGATTACCCAACATATTATTTTAATTAAACAAACAAGTCACTTGTGACAATATCTTCTAGGGCTTTCAGCCAAGAAACTAATAGACCATTTGATCATCTCTTCAATCAATGTTCTATCCTCCTGGAACTTCTGCCGCAAACAGTAAAGTACTCCTAAGAGAACTATAGTTCATTAAAGTAGAACAGAACAGTTAAATATTCACACCTCTTTTCGTTAACGTAATATTTGATTGTAGATAGATCTAGCTGAATTTTGTGACCTGTGTGTTTGCGACACTTGTATAAGGCAATCTTTTATCATTTGTAACTTCTTGGCTTAAGTCTTCACGCTGAAGGTTATGTTTAATAGCGACAATCACTCTTTTCGAAGTAGTACTAATAGCAGTATGTGAACGCAAATGTTACCTAAGCTACCCTCTTCCACGTCACAGGTTCGATCCTATGCATGACGGATTGGGATACAATCACATTAAATTGGTTCATACAATAAAGAAGTATTAGATTGATTTGATAGCTGCCGTTACCAAATATTAACATAATGAATGCTCCTACAGAGATTCCAACCTACAGAGAATTACATGAAACTCTTCTGGTTACATCTTTGTCATTGCGAACATAAATACTTTGCAATTACCAGAGAGGTGATTACAAACATGTAATCAATTTAATGCTTGTCAGTACCTGCTCTATTTCACTTATTTAGCCACTGAGTCTAGAATTCAATCAGCCTTGTACTTCTCGGAAGCAAGTATCGAAGAAATTTACTAATCGAAGTATTCACTCTGAACATGGGAACGTTCCATGCCAAAGCAATAGACGGTGATCTCTGCGGTATGTTCTATCAAAACTTCTGTCGTACTGTATTTTGCATTGTATCGCTAGCCTAAGTGAACATGAATTTATCAACAGTGTCTTGTGGCTTCTTTCTGGGAATATAAACCATAAATATTGAGTGGGGGTTGGCAGGGCTATGCAAGAAAAATTGGTTGTTTATACTATTATATGCTAACGTTGTGAAGCAAGTTATCTTCTCTAAGTTCCATGATTAATGTCGTTACCGCCATAGTATTCTTCTATTGCGACTACTGGCCCACATTCACGAGGCCTGAGTTCGATTCCCGTGGGCGAGCCACCTGAACCATGATTTTTTTCAGGTATTTTCCCGCGTCGCCAGGTGAATGCTGGGTAGGTTAATTACATCTCCCGAATTTCCTGTCTCTCCATTTTACCTCCATTATCATTTCATATCATCTGTCATCTGGTGGTCTCTTTCAGGGTATAAGTGTTGGCAGGAGTCTCGGCGGTGCATGGCAGGCTGATATGCTCTGAAGAAAACGCTTTCCTCTCCGGCGGAACGGACTTCGGTCTCCAAGCCGACCTAGTGGGCCTATTCAGAAGCGCGGCAGGCGGGATGCCGGCTGTGCAAGACTGCCAGGAGTACTGTGCTCTGGGGAGGCTGCCTCCGGCCTCCGAACCGGCCAGGTGACTGGTCATGGCAGTGGAATGCCGATCCTCCTAAACCCACCACTGGGGTAAATCGATCTGGTAAAGTGTAGGAACCTCGCCCTGTGCACTGTAGGGACTCTTTGGGGTCGGCCACCCTGTGTCTCCTTCTCCCTCTCGGGGGACCCACTTGGGGTATAGGTACAGGAGACCAGTCTAGCCGAGGTGCCAAATCCCCTCCGAACAATCCAATCTAATTCCCTTATATTAAACACTCGCTTCAAAAAAGACTCAAAACTATGTCATGACACATTTCGAAATGAACACTTTCTGCATTTATAAGTAACAGGGTGCATTGAGCCAGGTTATGTTAGCGTTAATTAGAAGTCAGATAAAGGAATATTTGTATTTTAGGAACTTGCTATACGTATTTAAATCAAAGCAGAGGTAGTAGTAACGTTTATATGTTCTTATTGTAATGGAGCAAGCCAGACGCAGAAATTGTGTTGTAGCTTTGTCCACGATTGGGAATAGTATTAAGGTTATGACGTTTGTTGCATGTTTGTATGCTGTTTCTGCGCCACAGCAGAGCTCTTAAAAGCTTCTTTAGAATTCGCAACGTGCAGAAACAGAACCAGAAAGATAAAACTGTAACATCTTTTCGCAAAAAAAAAAACAGCCTGATAATACATAACATTTATTAAAATATACATAACTCAATCTACCTATACTGTTTTACAGAGCAACGACTGCAGTTACCAATTAATATTATCTATTCTTAATTTGTTCAAAATAATTGATTTAATTCCGCATATTTCTTATTTGTCAAAAAGGTACCGTCTTACTAGGAAATTGAAAGCTTGACGTCTGTAAGAAGCATTTGATACGACATGATCCATAATTTCAGAAACTACTTAAATTAGCTCTGTTTTGTTTAAATGTATATAAATCCTATCACGTGTATGATCGAGGAATACTTGGAAACATCAAGTTCTGGAGTCGTCTTACTTAATCTTATTTCCTGTGCAATGACTTGGCATATTTAGCATATTTTTAAGTTCTTAATTCTTCTGATCTAAAAGAACAGAGTAATACGAGATTTCACATGATTTCAGCTTAAGACATCAGTTTCATATTTACACATGTCATGCAAGAGGCCGGATGTGGATTTTACTGACTAAAATAATCTGAGTCATCTAGACGCCAAATTCAGTTAGGATGTTTTGAGAAATATGATCATGCTCAACTTCATCGAGAAACGTTTATGTAGTTTTTGTAGAGTGGAAATGCTGATTTGGCACTAGGTTTATATTTTGGTTATAATTCATATTTAAGTGCTACTTAAACCAGCAGTGAGAGAGAAGTAAGTCAGTTCAGAGAGTCGAGAATAGAGTCAAGTGTGGGTTAGGGAGTCTGCCAACAAGATCCACAACCAAGATGCGATCACGCATCTCAAAGTTAAGCAAGAAGTCAATGTGATTATGTAATTATTATCACCATTTCACCCTTAAGTCTCCTCCAGACTTAGCGAATACCTTGTACTTCAAATTAATTATAATATAGTAAATGGGATTAATATGGACTTAAGTGTTGTCTCTCCTACTTTACTCTACCGTCTACCATCTGCCTTCCTTGACCCTTTAGTTATGGCCCTAGTTGGGGGTAGATTATGAACCCTAAGTTCCAAACTTAACAGTTTACCATACGTAAACATACAATATTTTTAAGTTTACTTTAACAGCTTTATAAAGGATTACCAAATTTTGAAAATTAAAAGGTATTTAAAACTATTATTCAAGTTTTTATTTATAGGTTGATATATTATTTTATGTAAAAATTACGTTTATTCGCTCACTGTTTTTATTATTTTGATATTCCTCCATGCGCAGAAAGAATAATTTTCCTTCCATTCATGATTCTCTGTAATAGGGGAGTTATATAAAATAGTATAAAAGCCAAAGATAAAATCCATAAAATGATATGTAAAATTAGCATTTAATTAACATTTAAAACTACGTATGTTATATGGAACATGCATGTAACATGTGTGGAAGTAATCAGGAAACTTCAAATAACTCTGGGTAAACAATATTTCTGACAAAAAGTAATATTGGTTACAATGTGGTTGTTTTTATTGTGTAATCAAATATGCAATCATAATTTTGCCTTCATTTCCAGTTTATTTGATAATCAATTATTTATATACTTCTGTACATTATGTTTACCCAGCTTATAGTTTTTTTTTAAATTGAGAAGTGGCAATTTTATTCAGAAAAGGTACACAAAACTGCAGATTAAATAATGTTAGAGCTGGTTTTGTTTCTGTGCTGGGTTTTTCCATGCTCAAACATGTTCTAATACCTTTTAAATATTGATTTGATAAAGTAAGAATCATCCAATAGCCATTATTGAAGTTATTTTAAGCTCTTCATCGCATGTAGCGTTTGTTGCTGCATTGTAGTTTTAGTTAGTTATGTTTTATTACTTTTACAAGTGATAAAATGAAACCAATAATTTCTCTTGCACGTATGATGAAATTAATCTAAAGTCTCCAAGGAGACATTTCACACCTCTTGTGAAAGGTATTATGAACTCCCTTTGGGATGAAGGGTGTTAATTTTAAAAACTAATGGGTCCCAAATTTTTGCTGTGTAATACACGGGCTTCTCATTGAATGGGAAGCTACTATGATTTTGAGTGAAAGGAATCAACTAATTCTATTACTATCGAATACTTACATCGAACTTTTTGGTGGATTGCAATACATTTCTCTATCAAAATGAGAAATAAAAATTTTAAAAACGTATTCCTGTGTTAGGGAGACTTTCTTAAAAACTTTCGTTCGTATCCTTGGAAGGTGCTGAATTTAAATACCATATTTGACAGACTGTTTTTTGAGCTAAGTTCTTTATAGACTCCTTTTCCCTTTCTCTCTGTTTCTCTGACACACACACACACACACACACACACACACACACACACACACACACACACACACACACACACACACAAACACACGCAGACACACACATGCACACACATTAACGGATTTTTCTGTTCGCCTCGATAGCGTAGGTAGTAGCGTGTCTGCCTCACGTTCAAGAGGTCCGAGTTCGAATCTTCCATAGGGTGAGTTACCTGGATAAGGTCTTTTCCGGGGTTTTCCCTTATCATGGAAGATGAATGTCGGAGAGCTAGCTCTAGGCTCTATGGACCTCGGACTTATTTGAGCATCATTTCATAAATTTCATTGATCATCCGATGTGACTTAACGTTGGAGGACGTAAATTACAAGAAAAAAAGTTTTCTTCTAAAAATGATTCGTTTCCTTTTTTATATTCAGAGATTTAAAAATGTGCATATTTTCCAGTGAAATTTAATTTTCCATGAGATGCAATACCTTCTCTATTCAGGATATACGTGTCAGAGAAAGTAACAATAAATAATAATAAATAATACTAATACTACTAATACTAATATTAATAATATATAATAAATAATAGTAACAGTAATAATGGCATATTCGGTCTGTGTTAATGTGATGTAAACATGAGAATTGAAGTTTTCATATTGTTGATTGTATGTCAGTATGTCTTTCCCTCGACTTTTGCAGAGCCAATATTCTATTATTACGAATTAACAATTGAAATACTGACCCCATTGCTTCATTTTCGAGCTCTGTAACACTCTTCTTCCGTTCTATCCCAATCCTATAAGCTCGTTGAGACACAGTTTGATATTTGTTACAGTAGACTGAGCACCAAATGCATTCTCTACACCATATTCATTTACAGCTTGTTACATTGCGGTTCATAAGCAACATTCAAGTTACAGCCGCCTTCTTTCCTAACCTGTTTCACTATTGGCATAGTAAACTCATATGGCGTTGCTTCTTTCCTGGTTAGTTATGTCCATGATCACAAAGTCTGAATGTTACACATTCCTAAGAGCTTTAATTTCGCCAGACGTAAGTAAATATGGTCTGTTTATGTTTTATTAGAGTCACCAGTATACTATGAAGTCCGCTGATATGTTATTTATTGGCGTTTTGGAAGTGTAGAGTGGGACAAACAGGATATGCAAATATACAAACGATTAAAGCGCCATGTCAGCGTTTAACAGATCTATTGAGTTTATACCAGAATATAAAGGAGTAATATAAATGTGCAATCAAATCGTAAGGTAAATATTCAGCCCAGAATGAACAAGGCTGGAGCTAATTCACAGGGCTGGGATATTGGTTGTACATACACGTTAACAATAATTCGAAGTTTGGTTGTATAGGTAAACACGGATAGCATATATATGTAAATTAGCCCAATGGTGCTACTTATTAGGAATATTGTTCCACATAAGGTATGCTTAGCTTTCAAGAAATTTACTTATAATCGTAAAATCTATAAGTAATTTACCACTACTACAAAATCTTTTCTTGAAGTTAAGAAATAGACTTAGAATAGCATCAGAGCTTTCTTTATCATCTAAAACTATGCATATACTAAGTATTAATTTCAGACATAATTGTTTTCAGTCCCTTTATAAGAGGGAGTCAGCTCTAAGGAGAAATTGGTAACGTAGGTAGTTTACATGTCGCGTAAAAGTTACCCAGCAAGCACGGCATTTAATATGATGTATGCTAATATGATAATGACATTAATCTTAAAACGTAGAGTATGTGATGTGTCTCGTAGCATCATGAAGAAAAGATTAATAAGTAATAAAAAGTTAATATTTATTGTACAATCCTGCCTATGTCCATGCAGATGCTTTTATTTAAAATCAGAAAGCAACAGCAACAAACACTGGTGACAAATTTGTGTTATTATATGTTAAATATCGTAATCAATATAGAACCTCAGCGATTGTTTATGTCAGTCAAACAAAACAACAAAATTGGGAAAGAAGCTGTGGTAGGTCGAATACCGTACAGTTCATTGTACTCTTGCTACGGCCAAGTGAAAGTTTCTTACTTTCAGAGAGAACGCCTTGTTGTTAGGCAACTTTTCCGTCACCCCAACGAAAGTACTATCTCGGCGAATTGAATTGTAGACTGAGCGACTAGACATGCGAGCACATACAGCATTCCATTAACCTACCACTTTGGAACAAACATGCAGTATGCCTACGTAGTGCATTATAGTCTGCATTAAAAGATGATTGGCCTCATCTGTGAATTTTTTTTCTAGTTATGGTTGACATTTCCCTCCTGATATTCGAGTGTGATCATCGGTAAGACACTGCTTCATAGCTGCCGAACTAACAAAAACCGGTGTAATTAGTCAAAGTAAGCCTGTGTAATTTAACTCAGGGAACTTAGAACTAATTCTGATTATATGGAGATACATGCTGGTAGATATTGCTATCTGCTTCTTCTAGAAGTACAGTGTCCTGCTGAGGAGTAGACAAACGTTTTCGAGTTGAGCCAGGTTGACGACACACAGTCCCTTTCCAGTCCCTTACCTCTTAGCCATATATACAAAGCCCTCAAGTGTTCTTGTAGTTTGAAACAGAGAGTAGCCAGCAACGTTCACTGAAGGACCGACGAAGGTACATACAAACAGATCTCTAGGAAAACGTTCGAATAAATACGGTATTTATAGAAACCAAAATAACGGGGTAAGGTATTCAGAATTTATTTATTTCTTTGTAGCTTCGTCTTTATACGTGCGTTCAGTCATAGCATACTTTAAAATATGTTGCATAACGTCAAGGGTATAAGATGCGAGCTTATGTTCACGCCAGCCACATTCGTAAGTAAAGAATTGATCAGAGGTAAGTCGATTAAATATTTGGTTAAAGATTAGGATTTCCCTACGGAGGGGTTCGGTACGTAGGCCACCTTGCTGGGCCCATTGCGTCTATGGCTCAAGTGGGATACCCCCGGGAGAAAGGATGAGGCGAGAAGAAACAGAGGGCGGCCGACACAAGGAGCCACAACAATGCAGAGGGCGGGGTCCCTACAGTTTACTTAGAGACTTCCCCCAAGAGGCCAGGACTATAGATACGCTCCCCTAATGTGGGTCGGCAACGAGCCCAGCATCTGAGGTCCAAAGGTCCCTGGCTGGTGGCCCCCAAATGGTTCCAGAGGAGGCGCGGAGACCGGAACCGACCTACCGGAGGAGGAAGTAGTTTACCTCAGAGCACATCATCCTGCCGTGCACCGCCGAGACACTCGCCAACACTTATATCCTGAAAGAGACCACCAGATAAGAGATAATGTGAAATGATAATGGAGATAAAATTGAGGAACAGGAAATTCTGGGAATGTAATTAACCTACCAAGCATTCGCCTAGCGTTCCAAGAAAACCCCCAAAAGGCCCATGGGTCATGTATGTCGGCCTCGGGAATTGAACCCGGGCCTACCGAATGCGGGTCACAGACGAAACTGCCTGAGCCATCTCGCTCGGTTAATATTTGGTTTAGTTTTTCATCTTAAAATACTATCGCAGAATGACTTTATGAGCTCTTAAATAACAATTTTTAACATTTACCTCTGTGACTGAAAAACAGTATCGGTGTGCATTTCAAGATGCTTTTATGGTAAAAAATTATAGACGAAATATTTTAAACTTATCCCAGTTTAAATAATGTTGGATATGATCGTTATTTTCATTTTCAGAATGTTTTACAATATTATTTCGACACGATATAGGTAAAAATTGCAACTTGTCTATGATAGGTTGAGCGCATTTCACTGGGTTTAACACGGTTACCCCCTGTTGTTGAAACAAAGAGTATTGAAGTGATATATTGGTAATCTGCAAAACCAATGATGGGACATAAACAGAAGATATATTCCTTACATTGCAACTTGTCTATGATAGGTTGAGCGCATTTCACTGGGTTTAACACGGTTACCCCCTGTTGTTGAAACAAAGGGTATTGAAGTGATATATTGGTAATCTGCAAGACCAATGATGGGACATAAACAGAAGATATATTCCTTACATTGCATGCCTCAACAAAACTTGACGTAAGTTATTCTAGCCTTAGGATGCAAAATGACTCCCTACATTTCCTTCTTATGTTCCCCTTTTCTCGCTCGCTTGTGCTTTCCTATTTTTCTCCGTACAGAAGCAATAAAACCCCTGGCCTACATTTGTCTCCACGAGAATATAAAAGGGTTTTCTCTTTTTGCACTTCCATTCTTGTCTGAAGAGAGAAAACGTCTGGAGATGGCCAAGCCGACCTTCCACCCTGGAACAACATTCGCCTGTCACATTGCCAGAATTCCACTGACATTAAGGTCTCTCTTTATTTAAACGGGCACATACATCATCCTCGTAAAGCGTCATGGCATACCTGTTTTATATATGAACTTTCTGCATTTCATTTTTAGCTTCCGTTCGTTAAACTAGCACTTGCATTATGTGGAAAATTTACGTGGTGCACGAAATGCGAATAAATTCCCTCTTCAGTATTCTGGCTATTGAGATACGCATACAAAACACTTCATTAAAGATGTAAAATTGCTGACGATCAAAATAGAAATTAGGATCGAAGATCTAGTCTCTATAACCATGGCAAATTAACTTTAAAACAAATTCCACAAATTTTAAACACTATGAAAATTTAATAAAAACACAATATTATTACAATATAAACTTTCGGATATTTGCATGGTTACGTAAAACAATCTCTGGTATTTTTTGGCCTCTCATTTCCTTTTTCTCTTTCTTTTCCGCCTTCCACTTCCTCTCTCGCATTCGCTGTCTCTGCTCTCCCTTTCCACTCATTCTCCCATTCTCTCTCTCACTCCATTGTATTATTTCTATCTTGATCTGTGCAATGTACATCTCCTGTAATGTTTCCAATACGGGTTATAAAGCTGTACTTTTTGTTCCATAGTGTTACTGAAGATTAAAATAATTTTTACATGTTAAATATTCATCCCATCGAAATGTTTGCGTAACAAAATTTAGTTAAAACAATTATCAGCTTTTATTGTGTAATATTATAAAAAATAAAGCTGAAAAATCAGCTGGGTTTTTGAACTGGCTGAGTGTGAAAATCACTAAAATCTTCTATTTGCTGATATAATTAAAATGTCATACGCATGCTATGCGTCATTTAATAAGCCACTGACAGGAATATTCTTAGAAATAAATTGTGCTTTCACATTGGCCGTGTGTAGGCTAAATTGTGGAAAGGTAGAGTCAGACTGAAAAATTCAATGCCATAGCCGGGATTTGAGCCACGGATCTTCTGGTCTCCGTCCCGCCGCTCTAACCATTGGGCTACTATAGCCAAAAATAACGTGTCAATTGGAGAATTTAATGTCATATCAGCACGTTGGCCATAGTAGCTCATAGTGGCTGGACGGAGACCAGGAGATCTGTAGTTCAAATCCCGGCTATGGCATTGAATTTTTCAGTCTGACTCTACGTTTCCACAGGAATATTCTTGCAAGAAAATGTCCCGCCTAACTTATTCATCGAAATACAATTTTATAAAAATTAGAGCTCTTGCCTTTCTAAAGTGCATGCAAAATAACGGATATCAGATGAAATAAAGAATTGAAATGCAATGAAGCTTCGCAAAATGCAAGATAAATCTTACAACATTTATCTGGGAGGAACATGCAAAGTCATGAGACAAGAGCTAGTACTGATATCAATACAAAAGTTAAATTATTACATTTACCTTCCATAGTGTTCGTATTTGAACTGTGTTAGCTATATTGCATTCCTCAAATTTAGCATAATTAGGAACTTTTGGTCACTTTCAGATTTGAGTAGTGAATATTATATGGTCACTACATAATATCATAACAGTAGTTTCATGCTGTAATGAAACAGAGTACGTCTTATGGAAATATATATGATGCTCCATCACCGATTGCTTTTACAGTTTTTATGATTATTGCATATGTACTTTGACTTGATTTGATAAACATAGCGAAACTACTTCCGTATATTGTGGCCTGCCTACACTTTTGTTCAGAATATTTTAAACTTTGAATGTATATATAATAGCAGTCACGTTGCACTGAATAAATTGGTGTCATAGAATTTAGCGCAGTTTATTTTGTTTTAATCTGAAAATTTGGATTGGATTTTATTTGACCATATTTTATTTGCTCTATCAAGTTATTCTGCTGCGCCTAATGCATATTTTAGTACTATTATAAGGAAGAGTTTTGTAATTAAGGATGCAATGCTCTTAAGAGCACAGTATGTTTTACAAATCGTAATAGCAGTTAAAAGTAACTACCCTAAGTATGGTCGATTCAGTCATAAAATAGAACTTAACGTACGAATATACAAAGCATTTTGTATCTTTTCACATCAGCCTCGTTCGCATCAGCTGTGAGGAACAATAGTCTACTATTCGATTAATAATAACTGGAGTCACACTTGGATAAAGGTGTAGAGCTCAGGGCTCCTTCACGCGAACTCCTATCAGGTCCGTAATGAATCATATCCAGTTCAGTTTTTCTACACAAAATAATTTAAACTGTCGGCAATAATTTGTGAAAGGTTAATTGCTTAAAAGAATGCAGCGTGGGATCACTGCTGACAGAATTCAGATTGCTGACAGAGATTGCCCATCTGCATTGCGTGAGTGGGATTTAATTTAATAGTCTAGCAAGGTTATCGTGCATCTGTACTACCAGAAATGAAAAAAAGTAGGTAAGCGGTAAGAAATCCCAGTCACTCCATTTGTGTAATTTCGTAAGAAATCGTGATTCTAAACCAGCTCCTGATGTTAAACGTGACAGTCTGAGGTATGTGCTTAGGCACATATTAGTGAAGTGATAGTACACAGCTTCATTTACATTGCCAGTTTCATCTCCTCGATGTAACGTTGTTCTGAATAATGTGTCGCTCTCTCAAGGGGAGTTCTCGAAGTAGAGCACCTGCTCATCAAATTCGTAAGGGTAATGCAAACTAACCCTCAAGGTATGGTCTGATTCATTACACATATGAGAGTTTATCCTCAAGCTGAGATGTTATAATTTAGATAGAGGAAACATCGCTGCGATGACTCTGGATGATATTAAATAACCGGGAAAGTCGACCAAGACAGCTCCAAAAACAATGCTTTATAAAATATTCTGTCCTCTTTATCTAATAAATTCATCGGGACAGCGAAAACGCTGCATTAAAACGTCTATGTTTAGGAATATGGTCACTGGCTCTTAAAGATTCTGCTCAATTATCAATTACACCAAACTTGGCACGCATAACCTTTAAGTGAAGCTAAACTTTACTGTGTGGTTTACAATTTGAAATTTTACCCCACTTCATAGATTTGATTTTTTAATTTTATATAATGCATAATAAAACCCGCAAGACCATTATTATCTTTCAACGATTATCATAATACCTCAAATATTGCCAACTCAGAAAATAACCATGGAACAGCGAGTGTGTGTAATGGTTATTGGTCGTTCTGCTTTCGATCAAGCGAGAAGAACATGGTCAAATTTGGTCCTACATTTTCCTTTTTTTTTAATTTCATAGGTGCTGAGTGGTATTTTATATATATGCTAATATATGCTATAATGTACACAATTTCGTCTTCATAATGTTCTTAGAGAGTTGACTCTTTAAATGTCTTATATGAAATGTTTGAAACGCTTCCACAGGAATACAAGACCGTTGAGAAACAACTTAAAGCTAAATTAAAGCTAAAGCTTAATTAATAACATTAATTTTATTTGTATGAATATCTAAGGCCCGCCTCGGTAGGGTGGTGGTAGCGTTTCTGCCTGACGTTTAAGAGGTCCCGAGTTCGAGTCTCGGTCAGAGATAAGGTTTTATCCGGAGTTTTCCCTTATTCTAAAAGACGAATGTCGGGTAACTCTAAGCTCTATGGACCTTGGGCTCATGTGAGCATCATTTCACCCATTCCATTCACCGTCCGATATGACTTAACGTTGGTGGACGAAAATTACAAAGAAAAAAAATTAAATAAATAAATAAATAAATAAATAAATAAATAAATAAATAAATAAATAAATAAATAAATAAATAAATAAATAAATAAATAAATAAATAAATAAATAAATAATATAAACATATCTAAAAATTAGTTCATAAAATAAAGCTTAATAAATTTAAGGGTCCTGGAATGTCACTCGGAATGTTGTTTTACTATAAATTATGATCACCATCAACTGTTTAATGAACGGTAATCAATTACGGGTTACCTATTGGCTCTATAAAATGATCTCATGACAGAGATTCACGTTTAAGAAGAATACGTTTAAGATTTCTTTTTGCAGTTCTAGTGCGCGATAACCTTACCGGACTATTAAATCCCACTTACGCAGTGCAGGTGGCCAATCTCTGCCAACAATCTGAATTCTGTCAACAATGATCCCACGCTGCATTCTTTTAAGCATTAATCCTTTCACAAAATATTACCGACAGTAATTATTTTGTGTATAAAAACTAAAATGGATATCATTAATTACTGACCTAAGAGGAGTTTGCGTTTTAGTTCCGAGATTGCTCACAAAAGAACTCAATTAGAAAGTGTGCAGGTACACAGGAAATGGCGCTTCCGGAACACTTTCAGGTCAACAACAGAAACAATATGTTTCATTCATATATTTAGTTTCTTTTTAGGGACCGAAAGACAACGGATGGTACTCTTAAATTTGGTGCTTATTTAATTTAGTCCAGAGAAATGCCCGCTCAGTAATTTTCGTCAAATCATAACACACCTTTCCTTTTCTCCTCTTTCTACCAACAGAAACTACCCAATATTCCACACTCTAGCAGCTATTTATTTTACAAATATTTCTAGGTTGCTCCATTATAGAAGCAAACAATAGCATAATTATTTAGGAACAGTCGGTAGCAAACAAAGTTTATTATAAAACAACTATTAGAAATGCATTTCAGGAGGTATGAGATAGAATAACTAACCACGAATAAATAGTACAAATTAAATTATTTTATTACTTATCATTTTAATGAAATTGTATTGTGTTTTCAATTAAAATTCCCTATTAAAGATAGATTTCACCTTTAATCCCGCACATTCCCACTGTGAAGTTTCTTAGTTCTCAAACACATCAATGTGACGCGTTTTATATAAAGGTAAGATTCTTCACTGATGAAATGTTCTTTTGATGAATTTTCCAATTATTGGAAGTGGCGAAATGAGTCTCTCTCTGTTTTTGATGGGCGTCTGCATGTTTGGCGTTAAGGTTTTACTTAAACAACAGTTAAGAAAATTTAAATAATCTGACGGTAATCAGGCGTACATAGCTGATGACTGTGTACAACTTTTAGTGGTAGAAATGCAGTTGATGTTACGGAGTACATTGCGGAAATTGTACTAGAAAATGGTATTCCTTTTGCAGTCGGAACAAGCAACGTTATGGTACATACATACAGCACTGGACACACTGTCCACTATTAATTTTATTAATTTTATATACCAATGTTACTGTCAACTGATGCATGTGCTTTGCTGTTCCTTCAGGGGCGTGTTAAAAGGCATGTGAGTGTCTGTGTGTGTGTGTGTGTGTGTGTGTGTGTGTGTGTGTGTGTGTGTGTGTGTGTGTGTGTGTGTGTGTGTGAGTGTACGTTAATAAATAAAAGTTTGTAAACTCGTCTAAAATTTTTACTGAAGCTCTCTGTATCTGGGTATGCTATTTTTAAAATGGACGTTCATAATAATTGTTATTTAGGATGTAACATAATTTTAAGACACAATGCTGATATAGAAGAAAAAATAGTATACAAATTTCGAGCAATATGTGGGACAATCCAAAGAACTTTTAAAAACAAAGTGAGAAAGGATACAAAAATGAAAATATATTGCTATTCCAACATTACTATATGGAAGCAAAACCTGGGTGCCAACACAAAAGGATTTAATTAAATACAGAAATGAAATTTCTAAGAAGTGTTAAAGGTTGTACAATATTCGACAAAATAATAAATGAGGATATTAGAAAGAAATTAGAAATCGAACCAATCAATGACAAAATATCAGAACGAAGGCAACAATAGCATGAACATATATTAAGAATGGAGGATGGAAGATGTCGAAATGCAGTAGTAAACTATAATCCAAATAGAAGAAGAGACAGAGGACAACCCAGGAAACGGTGGAGAGATCTATGAAGCCGGAACGGGCGATATGCCCAAACCATGGAGTGAAAAAGAAGAAGAAGAAGAAGAAGAAGAAGAAGAAGATAATAATTGTTTTCTGTCCCAAACACCACTTATGCATTGACTTATCTATCCTCCTCTATAAACTGTTCTGCAAATCAACCATTATATGGCATTCAAGAAAGGCATATCACATATGTCGTTTAGCACGTTACATAAATTAAAAACTAAATGGAGGCAGGTTACTCAGCTGTGTGTGCGTGCGTGCGTGTGTGTGTGTGTGTGTGTGTGTGTGTGTTTATAAGATTATTTATTCACTGTCAGCACTGCTTAAACTGCCGTAAGAAAGGAATTATCTTTTCTGTAAAGGATAGTTTCAGATAAATCTAAAATCTGCCTGTTGCATTGTTACGGAAACTTAGGGGTGGCTCATATAAATAGCAATAAAGTAAATTATACTCGATTGTTAGTTTCAGAAGAAACCTCTGGGTGCGCGTGTAACAAAAATTAGCAAACATCTCTTGAAATCCTAATTTAGCATTCTCACTAGAGCATATCTACATTTCCAGGCCGTGCAACTCGTTTTCAGCAGTTTTCTGTCCCTGCGACGCAATTTGAATTCTACATGAGGGAAAACGCGTTAAGCAGCGCATGTTTCGTCAGAGCCCTAGTTGTAGAGAAATAAATTGTCAGCACAGAGAACTCTTAGTAGAGGAGCACTCTTCTACTTTGAATAAGGGCGAGACAAGAGCACCTGGAGGGAGGTTAACAACAACCCCTGGCAATAAATCGCACTACGGTAGAAACGTGGTCCTTTCTCGGTGCACGTTAATGCCGCTTTAAACGACGCTGCTATTGCTGCTGAATTTTCATGAGGGCATTTAAATTACCCGCACACGATAGGCACTGTGCCATGCGACGAAAATTTGTATCAACTTCTCCCAGGAAAATTGATGACGAAACAAATACCGTGTTGAGAATATGTTTATGGGCTGGTTCGCTGTACACGTAATCTATTGCCAATCCAAGGGAGCGCTTTGCTGTAATATCTCCGTCCTCCTAATTACAATAGGCGTCTGTAGCATACCTCTCTTTGAGGGGTCTATATGACACAAGGCTATTAAGAATATTCATCTTTAATTTTAATGGCATTTGTTATATATTGAATATCTTATCTGAGTTTGCTTTATAATCGTGTATGCTTGCACAACTATTACCCAACATAAATATTAGTGACATTTACCAAACCTAAATTAACCTAATAAAATAAAATAATCTACTGCCTACTCCGTCAACATTTTCTTTAGCGATACACGAGATTTCCCTGTTTATATAGGTTTGGGAGATAGGTAACATCCGTTAGTATAATGTTATGTTTGTTGGTAATAGAATATTCGAGAACTCTGACGTGATGCCCCTCTAGACCAACCAATCTGTGACAAAGAAATCTCGTGACTGTTGGCAAGAGCTAGGAAAACATGCGTAGCCCAAATGCGACCAAAATGATTTTATAGAAAGTCTTTATTCCTCAGAAAGATTTATTTCCAACCAGATGCAAAGCGTAAAAAAGTGTGATTAAGTAACCCTGAACCAGTAATACAAGCAATAGCACTTTATGTTTCTTTCTGTGTCCGTCCAAGGACTTGTCTTCATAATATTTGGTATTATAGTGTCGCGAGACATTGTTTTGCTGCTGCGTAGACGAGCACCGAGAGAGATAGAAGCGGACAGTGGGAGACGGTAGTGCCCAAGCCACGCCCGCAGACCGATGAGCACTGGGCATTTGCCGAGAGAGAAAGAAAGCAACAGAGGGAGAAAGAGACGGAGACAGTCTGGAGTTCTCGCTGCACCACGAAAGGCCGTGAAGCTCCAGCAGCTTTCGAGAAACTTCGAGAAACAGTGGCTCGGATATGTATGCGGCATGCGGCAGTGGGAGTTGTCACTGTTGTCACTGCATTGCGTTCGTGAGTCGGCAGGGAGCAGCTTGAAGTTGCAGTTGCGAGCCAGTTAGCTGTTTATTGGGTGTGTGTACATTTGAACTGTACCGAGTCGAGTCGAGTCGAGTCGAGAACTGATATTCGTGTAGTGATTTGAAGGTTTATTATTTTGTTTGTGGACGTGTGGCAGACGACCTTGAAGGTTACGTAATTCTGCTGCTGCAAAGGGGTGTACAAACTGTCTTTCTAAGGAAATAAAGGCAATATTTTGGTTCTTTTCTTTTCAGATACTGGTATCTTAGTGCAAGATGCTTAGCACAGAAGAACGGGTTGCCATTGCTTGTGCATAGGTACGCGGATTGTCATATGAAGACGCCAGAGTGGAATTTACCCGTAAATCCACAAACCAGCCCCATCAAGGGCACACATTCGTCTGCTTATGAACAAATTTAAGCGTACCGGCAGTGTGTGTGATGAGACACTTCCTGGACGAGCACATGTCTTGGCAGAAACAGTGTAGCAGGTTCAAATTGCCAGTGATAGGAGTCCGAAGGCATCAATTTGACGCCTCAGTGGGGAATTGAACGTCCCTCGCAGCACAGTGTGGAAAATTCTACGTTTCACTCTACGAAAACGTCCGTATCACATTCAAGTTCTGCACCATCTTGAGGACGAGGATTTCGCCTGCCGTCGGGCAATGTGTTATGACCGCCTGGAATGTGTAGAGAATGAGAATTTAATGGACAACATTTTATTCATCCATGTTTGTGGGAAAGTGCACAGACACAACAGCCGAATATGGGCATATGAAGAACAACATGAGGTATCGGAGTGGGAACGAGATACACTGAAAATCAATGTTTGGTTGGGTATGACAAACGCAAAACTGTAGGTCTCATTTTTCTTTGCCGAAAGGTCAATAACAGGTAAGATCTACCTCAACATGTTAGAACTGTTCCTTGAACAGCAGCTTCTAGAGGATGGCATACTGGATACAGTTGTGTTTGTGCAAGTTGGTGCGCCTCCACATTTTGCAAACATCTCCGTGATTACCTGAACAGAAACTTTCCAAGGAGATGGATAGGCAGAGGTTCACCACGGCTTTGGGCTTCCCGTTCTCCAGACCTTACTCCCATAGACTTTTTTACATGGGGATAAATCAAATCTAAAGTGTACACTAGCAAAGTGAATGGTCTGCCTGAGTTGCGGAATCGTATCGGGGAAGCAGCAGGTCGAATTACGGTTGCCATGTTACAGCCTACATTTCGTTCCACTACTGAAAGATGGCGTATGTGATTTGAGCTAGATGGAGGTCATGTAGAAGGGCACTAGAATATGTGTAACACTTCAAAATAATATTGATTTTTCAATCACTGTCTTCCTTCATTGAAATGCATAGTGACTTTAGAGACACTCTGTACAATTCCAATCATAGGTAGAAGAAGCTGGGGGATAAAAATGACCTACATCTTCGCATATTTCTTATAATTATATTTTTATGTAGTGACTTTTGTTTACAAACCATATGGCCAAGAACTTCATCCACAACTTATGGAAAATATGGCTTATGTGGTCTTTGCCACTTTATGCGCGTTCGATCGGCAATCAACAAGAATACATCGCGGTCTTTTTTCAATGATTTCCTCGGTAGCCACATCTTCCAGGCGTCCAACGCCTTCATCAAAAATCGGATGTACGACCATGCTTAAAGTCGTTGAACCAATACCAAAAGATTGTCATAGATGGCAAAAGATCCTCTTAAACAAGATCCAATTTTGCTTTTATCTCTTCGCAAAATAAACTACAAATCACTGAACGGTTCTGTACTTTTTCCATTTTGGCGAAAACACGTTCAAGGACTAACTGAATGCCGCCAAATCCAAACTAACCTATGAATCGATACTGTGTTTTAGCGACATTGTAAATAATAGCACTGGACAATCTTAAGCACATGTTGAACCGTCATCGTACACCTCGTGTTTTTAATGTAATGTGCATAAGTATTACGTTAGACGAAGCTATCGTTCGAACATAATGCTACGTTAGAAGTTGGTATTATGCAGTTACAAGTTTATTTCTTTTCTTACATAATTACAGCCATTTACTGCAAAGTATTTGTTCATTATTTTCTAAATCAATATTTTCATTATAACTAAGCAGCTATTTCAGAACCCAGATATTAACGGATTTACTGCTTCACTCATTTTCCATGTCTACGTTCTTCTTAGTGTCATAGCTGATAAATACAGGAGACGTATCCTGTAATATATCCTTCCCAAATTGGCTTCCTTTCATTTTGTTATCATTTGTGCACTACCAGTGGGACCGTGTGCAGTAAAAATGTGCGCTAAGCACTATTAAAAACATGCCTTGATATTAAAAGTAATTTACTTTCGTTATTCATTCTTATTCTTCGAAAGGCACAACAGTACATGCACAAATATAAATAACCAAATTGTCTCATGTGGTGGATTACAGCTTAAAACTGCACATCCTACAAACAGGGGCAAGCTAGATTTTCTTGTTTTACTGAAGCCGTCACGAACCTAAAGTAATTTCATCCAAACTAAACCTGCAAATAGAGCATGCGACCTCCGAGATAATAGAAAAGCTGACACGATAAAATGAATGGAAAACAATATCCCTTTAAGGAAAGCCATAAACCCAGTAGCACGCTGGATCCTGTCGGGTCAGAAGCAACAGAGGAAAAGGAAGAGGAACTTTGTCCCGCAGCTAGCAGATGCTCTGGAAGGGGGTGAGAAGTGGAGACTAAATTTTAAAAGTACCACAAAAGAGATTTAAGTTGGTTAAAACTTGCCGCTCCCTTCCCACTTACCGGTAAATTAGCAGAGTTTTCAACAGTTGAACCACGAGTGTAACGCGGTGCTCCAATGAAAACCAGCTTAAGGGTAAGTAAACTTGGATTTCATTGTTTAACTGTCGCTTTGCTTGAAGAAACCTAAAATTATTTGTCTTTCCTCTAGATCCCGTTTCCTTCCATTTGCAGCTTAGCGAGAAATTGCCTAAATAATCGCTCCCTAAAAACACTCACCTCTTAGCCGGCGATTAGCTGTTGCCTTCCTGTATACATTGCAAGATAATCATTTTGTTACTTAATTAGTTAACATTGTAACATATTAGTGTTATAGAGTTTCCCTCATTAGAATGAACGTATCTTATTTATTAGCTTGTGGACTGCACTCAGATATGTGTTAGCGTTAGTCCTGGGACAACCAAATTGGTAAACAAACAAGCGAAACGTATGGCAAATATATTCCTGCATCAGATACTCAGCTATTCTCCTTGGTATAATGATTATCATCTGGCATAACTTTTTCTTCCATAAAGAAAGTTACCTTTCTTAGTTTCAAAAGTATTACTCAAACATTGGTATAATAATAATAGTAATAGTAATAATAATAGTAATAATAATAGTAATAACAATAACAATAACAATAACAATAACAATAACAATAACAATAACAATAACAATAACAATAACAATAACAATAACAATAACAATAACAATAACAATAACAATAACAATAACAATAACAATAACAATAACAATAACAATAATAATAATAATAATAATAATAATAATAATAATAATAATAATAATAATAATAATAATAATAATAATAATAATAATAATAATAATAATAATAATAATAATAATAATAATAATAATAATAATAATAATAATAATAATAATAATAATAATAATAATAATAATAATAATAATAATAATAATAATAATAATAATAATAATAATAATAGCAATAAGGTATAGGAATCACTGTACCATTTTTGTGCATTACCAGTTAAGTTCTTCTACACAACTCATAGAATACTCACAAAACTTGTGCTTGTTTAATTCTTTTGTTCCATTTATACCCCGCCTTTAACTGCAATGGTCATATCGGCGGCCGTTCTCCTTTGGAACATATCGATAGTGTTAACTAGTAAACGTTGGTTGCTGGTACTTCAGTTTTTTAATTAGAACACGCACACATTCACACTTTCATTCATACTTCCAGACTCTGGGGAAGTTGTGTAATCATCTTGGTTGGAGAGAAAACCCTACCCTCAGCCGGGAATTGAACTCTGGGACCCTCGTACAGCAAGCAGATGCTCTACGAACTGAGCTACAGGGCCTGCCTCCTGTTTAATTGAAAAGATAGTGAAACTACATTTGCCAAATGACTACTTTTTAAAATCCTTTTACATCTATGAGCCAAGCTTAACTGGTGACGGACACTTATTACATTTCTGTTTAGCGAACAACTGTTTTTACTAAAGTGAAATTGTAATAATATTTAACATCGTATACATGGAGGACTATTGATCAAGTGAATAATATATTATTTAGATCAATTAAATGACGTCTGTTGTAGCTTCTATGGCTACACCTCGATTAAACGCAAAAAGCAGGTGTAGAAAATGTTCTTTGTTTTCGACTTGAAACTCATTTTATTGGCATAAAAAAACAAAGTGTGTAAGTATACAAAAACTAAACATATTATTTGGTAGAACGCAGAATTTTTATCAAATAGCATAAAACATATTGCCAAAATGTATTATTTTGCACGTAAATCTGCCAAAAATAAAAGCCGCCAGAACTTATGGGCCAATCCATTAGCAGTAATAGGAAGCGAATAATAAACATTATCTCTTTGCTGAGTATGACCTTCAAAATCATAGTAATCAAATGAATTAATGGGATAACTTGTCCGGAAATACTAGGAATCTTGCTATAAAGGATATGTATATTGCGCTTATGTTGACGAATGCCGCTGAAAAGAAGTAATAAAATCGTGACCTCGTGATCGTACAAAGGATGATGTGAAGCACACAGCAATACAAAACAGAAATATTCATACAGCAAAAAGGAAACGAAAAGTACAAGAGAGAATCCCTAAATAATTGCTGTAACATTATTCCCAGTTCTGTATGGACAGACACAGGCTGAAGCATACCATTCGTCTTTAAAATGAAAAAGAATGCAGTGCACCAACCGGAACAGCTGAAACCGGAAGAATGACCACGATGGGCAGAGGTGGGAAACAGTAGGTAAGTGGTGTATATGATCCAAGAAGCAATGCCGTCCATAAGAGATGGAACAAACGCTTCAGGGATTCTCTTGCCATGCCTCCAAATGAGCGTAAAGGTATAACTCAAGATATTTTTGTCTCTTTCCCTGCCGTATACGTTATGGTATACCTCATTGCGGTAGATAGAAATGTTTTATTTCTGTATCCCTTTATGCTTTTTATAATATTGCATTGAAAATATTACAGTAGCTGTGTCTGTGCGTCGTGTCAGAGGAGGTATTGGTCTCAATCAAATAAATATGGAAGCTGGTATAGTTTATTTTAAAAGTGCATATTTTGCTCTTGGGTTATAAAATTATACACTTTAACCATCAATATTAATATCCAACTTCTCATGTGTACAAACAATAAACATTTAAAAAAGAACGTATTTTTGCATATACAGGATGTTTCGAAACGACACCGAACGAACATATGGAAGTAGTTGATCAGCTTCTATGTGACACATATAGATAGTTTTACCGCCAATAGAGCCGCATAGAAACCCTCCAGAACGAGTGTGGATTAGGCAGTGACAGGAACAACGCCGCGTGCCTCACACTATGGAAGTTCGCAGATAGCTGACACACCGTGTCGCGTGCTGCAGCTGTTTGTAAACATATCGACATACTATACGGTAGCTTGCTACTATTAAGAATTTCTTTGCCTTATAAACCGTAATAAAGAAGCTATTCTTTAGTTATTTGTTTATGGGTGTTTAAAGGGTTCCAACATTCCGTTATAACAGTCGATGACGGCAAATAAGCTGGCGGACATATGCAACTTAAACCTTTTAAAAGGAAGTAAATGTTAGTGAGATAGAGGATGGAAGCATTAAATAGTCCGCCTTGGTAGCGTAAATGGTAGCGTGTCTGCTTCAGGTTCAAGAGGTCTCCAGTTCGAATCTCGGTCAGGGTGAGTTACCTGGATAAGGTTTTTCCGGGGTTTTCCCTTATCCTGTAAGACGAATGTCGGGTAACTCTAAGCTCCATGGACCGCGGACTCATTTGAGCGTTTTTTCATCCATTCCATACATCGTCCGATATGACTTTACGTTGGAGGACGTAAATTACAACAACAACAAAAAAAACACACACATTAAATGATAAAAATAACAGAACAATATCAAAGAATTGTAGATTCTATCAAAGAATTGTAGACTGTAGAATATATTGCCTTATGCAATGAGACAAGCATTTTATTCCACCGTGTTTAATAATACTAAATAAAGCTTATTTAAAACTTAAAAGGAAGATGTACAGTAACGGTTTGAAAGCACTGTGCAATTAAGATCATAGCAAAATGAGCAATCTTGGAATTGTTCGAGTCATTATTGACTTTTTCACAAATAGTTGCCCTTTGCAGCATTACTTGAAAGCGAGGCTGAGCCCGCCTCGTAGCGTGGTGGTAGCATGTTTGCCTCACGTTCAAGAGGTCCCGAGTTCGAATCTCGGTCAGGGTGAGTTACCTGGATAAGGTTTTCTTCCGGAGTTTTCCCTTATCCTGAACGAAGAATGTCGGATAACTCTAAGCTCTATGGACCGCGCACTTATTTGAGCATCATTTCACCCATTCCATTCATCTTCCGATATGACTTAACGTTGGAGGATGTAAATTACAAAAAATCGAGGCTGGGTCACGGACAGAGAGCAAGGAGCAATGCTTTTGTTTTCGTTGCTGGTGCTTCCCAATAATAACTTTTGAGATTCGTACGCCAGTGCTTCCTACGCTGCCTAATCACAAAATAATTTAATATTTAATGCTGCATAGAATTATACCTAAGAGAATTTCGAAGCTGCGACACCAAAATTTGGAATAGTTAAGTTATAAACTACGAAACGTCCATATTCGTTTGGTGTCGTTTCGAAACAACCTGTATATTTCAATGCAAGATTACTTTCAGGTAAGCTTTCAATGCCTTTATCCTCGATTTGAAGAGGTATTTAGCTTTAATAACATAATTTGAAGTGTGCTGACAAATTTTGATTTAAATCTGAATATCAAACTTTATCTCTCTCCGGGATGTGAATCATCGAACATTGAACATGTATTCTCCTTTAAGTTTAACGAACTGCATAATTAAACCTTTTTCTAGGAATACTTTTAGAATATATAGTATTCGAATAATTAAGTGAATATCAAAATGAACTTGTAAAATAAATTGTATATACTGTATAAAATAAACGAGAATATATAGAGAAGGTCATATGAATGCAACATTCACATTGTGATATATTTATCATAATCTTAGTCTGACTCAGGAAACAAGCATTTCTTCTTGGCGCTGAGTCCTTTGATTCAGTAACTATGAATGCTTTACTGTCATGGACACCAAGATTGTGAGAAATAAGTTAGTACAGGAATGTATTTAAAAAGATGTATCCCAGATCTTGGTAGAATGGAACCAGAAAGACTTGTAAGGTTGAATAATTCCTAAACCCTTGTCAGTTTTTTCACTGCTGAAAATAGGAATTTCATCGATGCCAGTTCATAGGTTGAGAATCGAGAATTTACTTGCTGAAGGAAAGTCTTCCCCAAGAGAGGTAAATGCTCAAAGCCTTCCACTTCTTTTCCCCCTAGGACCGAGTAAACTTCGAAAAGGAGCATAACAAAGAAAACGTAATTCTACACACAAAAGTCAACTGCTGAAGCACGAAATACGCACGGAGAATACAGAAAAGTGAGGTTTTATGTTGTTGGTTGAGTGAGTTTGACGCTTGTGGTAGTACTCAATGCTTGCACTTCCGCTATCTTCGTTGCTCGGTACATTTGATTAACGTTATGTTGGTACACTTGATTGCTTTTCTTTCGTCTGGCTACAGTACTATTATTATATGAAAGAAGCCTTTTGGAATGCAACTTTCCTTTATTCTTTCCTTTCAATATTCGATGGGTATTCAAGTAACTTGTCACAATAAACTTCTGTGTTTATTTTGGGTGATAATCGAGCGGAAGCTGGCCTCGGTAGCGTAGATGGTAGCGTGTCGTTCAAGAGGTCCCAAGTTCCAATCTTGGGCAGAGTGAGTTACCTGGATAAGGTTTTTTCCGGGATTTTCCCTTATCCTTCAAGACGAATGTCGGGCAAGTGTAAGCTCCATGGACCCTGGACACATTTGAGCATTTCACCCAATTCATTCACCGTCCGATATGACTTAACGTTGGAGGACGTAAATTAAAAAAAATCGAGTGGAATGGCTCAGGCGGTTTCGTCTATGGCCCGCATTCGGGAGGCTCAGGTTCGATTTTCGTGGCTGACCTACCTGACCGATGGGCTATTTCAGGGGTTTTCCCGGGTCGCCAGGCGAATGCTGGGTAGGTTAATTACATCCCACGAATTTCATTCCCCCATTTTATCTCCATTATCATTTCGCATTATCTGTCATCTGGTGGTCTCTTTCAGCGCAGAAGTGTCGGCGGCAGTCTCGGCAATGCATGGCCGGATGATATGCTATGAGTGAATCACTTCCTCCTCCGGTAGTTCGGCTCCGGTCTCCGAAACCGCTTCCGAACAACAGTAGGAGAGAATGGCCGTTGTCCTGACCTACCAGGGGAGCTTTCCATCTACGTAAACTGCAGGGATCCTGACCTCTGCACTGTCGCTCCTTGGGACGGCCGCCTTCTGACTTCTCTCGCCTCATCATTCCTCCCGGGGATGCCCCATTTGGAATATCAATGGAAGCAGATATTGAGGCGAAGCCTAAAATTATTGTCACAATCAAAGTATTTCTGAAATGTATGACAGACTCCTTAAAAAGGAATCCTATGCCTGGAACAAAATATATAACAATGACATTTAATATACAATATAGATGTATATACTTATTATTACTTCTATTATTAAACACTGTTAGTATTACTTTTAGTGGTGCCCAGTAGCAGGTATACAGGTAAACAATTCATTGCCAGTGTTACCGTCTGTCAGCACTTTGGAATGAAGCAACTTCGCTAATTAACGAGAGGTACTAGATTTCAGAATAATTTCATTATTAGCCTAATGCAACTCTTCCCTGTATGGCCTTTTTCCACTAAAGTCGTTCAATTTTTATCTGTAATAAAACCCTGAAGAATTAATTTTCTTCGCTTTTAGCTTTGGTTAAGAGCAATGTATATTTGAGGTAGAAATATATGGAACATTTTATCACTTTGAGGACTCTGTAGGATTTCAGAGTTGTTTTAAATATGGAAAAATTGTCAATTTATACCCTTCTAGCTTACAACGTTATTCATTCATACTGGTATATTCTCTTTGTTGAGAGCCAATCAGCTTCGTTTCTTACGGTGACAAAGAATACTATCAGCATCAAATAATGAGGCTATAACTCAGAAGCCAAGCACTACCTGTTACATGTAATGGACAGTTTTTATTATCTACATATGAAATTATGTCCTATATTTTTAAATGCCTATATATTATAGAATGTTCTGACAGTGCATGTGATCATTGATCATAAGTGAGACAGTGAAACATCTCTAAAACGTAACGAGATCATTCCGGCATTTATTTTCCATTTTACACAAGTTTCCGTCTTAGAGAGGGCTGTGTTTGAATATAAAGAAATTACAGAAGTCCCACAGACCTACAGTGAAGGAATAATATAAAATTAAATGTAAATAGTAATAGGCTGATATGTATTATGTACTATATTTTGAACTTACGAACAATGTTTGTCACCACAAATCCTTCAAAGTGCACTTTTTAAAATATGAACATTGTAAATCATTACACATAAAGGAATCCATTTTAATCACGTTATTTACGCAAACGGTTCCGAAAAATATTTACCTTTCCGCTTTAGGCTATTTTTCGGCTTATAATATAATTTTCCGGGGGAAATAGCTCCGTTCCGGAATTTACTTTCCATTTTTCTAGGCTTCCGTCATATAAGGGGTCACTTTTAGGGAGGTTTTATTGGACTATAAAGGTCAAACAATAAGAAGGCCAAGCAGCAATCTACTAGAATTCCCCATTACGTATGCTTGAATTATAGGTACTGTTATTTCCATATAAATTTAAGCTGGATTCTTAATAATTTAATATTTGTATAAGGCAACATTTAGTTAAAATGGCGCTCGCCTAGATTAAGCTTTTAGCCTCATTCCGCAAATATTCCTTCTCGCCAAACAAAACCGCACTCCACGTATGACAAAAAAGCTACGTGGTTTTTAAAATTCAGTATGGTATAGTTCAATATACTACGAGTACATTTTATAAGAATTAGAGAAAAGAATATTCTATAAACTGGTATATACATTGTACCAGTATTACTACAAATGCGTATGTAGTGGGGATGGTGTACTCGTTGTGATGATGTTCTCTAAGTTCTGCATCATGTTGCGGCGACATTTTCTTATTCTCATACACGATTTGAAGAAGTATTTCTTATTATTACTCGTTGCAATTCACGAAGGTCCATCTTATACTATGATCAAACATATTCTCATACAATTCTAATTATTACAATACTAATACAATCATTTTCTTAGTTTTCTATTGTCTTCACACACACGCGATATCTTCGCTTTTCAAACATTAGTTTTCTGAAAATAAGGTTGCACTATATCTATACTTCTGCTCACTTTGATTAATAATTATACCTGTTCTAATTCTCAGGTTTGCTACCTGCTTTTTGCTAAATACATGCAGCATTCTGCAGAATTATATAATTTTCTGATTATAAAATCCTGAAAACAATATTCTTTTATAATTTTATTTTTCTATTTAATTTATCGTATTTACCATTTATATAGATTAGATATTAACATTCAGGTTCATCTGTTTGTGACCTACTCTATTCAGTCATGGCCACCTGTAACTCATACCAATTCAAAACAAAACTCTCATTATTTTAACATATCATTATGAATCATAAATAAATAAAACCAATATCGTTCTGGCACTTGACATATTGACATCTCTAACAAAATACATACATCTTTAAAGGCGTGCAAGTCTTTGACGTTTACCTAATTTACATTTTCTCTGCCTTGACGGGAGCAGAACTACTGCAGTTCCCGGGTTCGATACCATCCATAGACTTGGGAGCTTTAAGCCCGGCCCTGTGCCCAGAATATTTGGGTTAATCTCTAGTTCGAAGTGCGAGAGCCATTGAGATCTCGGTCACTACATACGATAATGTGCTACCACTACCACTATTATAATTTACATTTTATTCAAATAGTGCAGAAATATGTAATGAAGCCTCTGGGTCACAAAACCTCTTAATAACCCATATGTAGGAATGTGTTTCTGTACTTCCTCTGCATGTTGTAATCTAGTCTAGTATCAGCGTATGCTAAATAATTGCATTAAGAGAGGAAACTGTCCAGTTAATCATTTGCAACGTCCAACTTATAATCTATATTAAACAACCACACAAAATGTTTTCCTGGTAGTGTCAGACTCTATATTGTCACCAAAATGTTACATTTAGGACTTGGCCGTGATAAATGTAGGTCTTCACTAGTTAAACCATTTTTAATATTTATACCAGGGTTTGCTGAATTATGTGAGAACCGTATAGCCTTTGTATTGTTAAACCGAAGGGAATATAAAAATGTTTGAATGTTCATCTATCACAACTCGACCATTCCGATATTACGTTAACTCTAAATTATACATAAACAAAATGTCTGGAGGGCTACCGGGAGAGGTGCAGCAAACAACTACAGTATCCGTGTACAGCTCAATATGCATTTCCGTGAATATGAGGGGATTTCACAGTCTCTGTTTGGAATATCACCCTGATTTACAAAATCACGGGATAAAAGCGAATTTTCAGTACAAAAGCTGCGAGGCACATACAATAATACCGAAGAATGCGAGGGGCTGGTGTGGGATGAAACTAATTAAATCGTCATTGGAGGTTTAAAAAGCCATCTGTGCAAGCCGGTAAAGACAACTAGTTAATTAAACAACATTACAAATAATTTGTATTGAGCGACAACAGGACTGTATCTACCCCTGTGTTGGAGAAGGAGAATCGCTCCATTTGAAACGATCCTTTGAAGTAAAACATTCAAAAAGCATTTTATAACAAGATCCTAGAGATGGACAGAAGAAAAGCATGAAACCTTATCAAGAAAAGTTATTATTTACATTAGGTAACATTTGATAAGGTATTAATTAACTTTTTCAGCAATGTTCTCTACTGCTGAAGTGTTTGCACATTTAAGTGATGTGTGGTTTTCATTTATGACCAGCTGTGTTGCTTATCACAGAAAACATATAGTTCTCACAGAGTTTGTTCAGTCTATCACATATCACCGTTTAATTAAAGTAATTTATAGCAAATATTTATTGTGTTTAGCAAAAAGTAGATACATCTAAAATTTTGTATACATATTTTTAAGGATGGTATGCAAATAAATAGTGATATGTGATAAAGTAATGTAATTCTTGCATACAAAGAATTTATTTGCAATGAAACGTTACCTATATTATTGTTTATTCATTTTCTTTTGCTTATGAATACATTTAATTGGAACGAATAAATTGAATGCTTGCGCACAAAAGTGGACTAAACATAACTATTGTCCCGAACGCATTGTTGAAGCGAGGCGGTGCGAAGGACGAGTTCAAAGAGCCTGGCAGTGCAGTGCGGAGATAAAAGCTCGCCGAAACGGGGGGGAGGAGACGGATTTCTGGAGAGTTCGTCTTTCTTCTGGCGCCCTCTTGATTGTTTGAGAACATCCCGGATAGTGAGGAAGCTATACATAAGGAAGCCGCAGTGAAGCCGCGTTCACGAACGGCTGTGTGAACTTTGTTTGTGGTCGATGACCTTGCAGGTTGTATTGTGTATGTGACGTAATTCTGCTACTGTCAGGTTGACCAAAGTGTGTTTCTGCAGAAATAAAGAGCAATTTTTAGTGTTTGTAACCTGGACTTCTAATTTCACAAACCCACAAAATCACACTACTTAAGAAAACCAAGTTACATCTTCAACATCAGCAAAAACTGTAAAATATCTTCTTTGAGTCAGCCTAGCGCTACGGAAATTTCTGTGACGAGATACAAAGCTCTTTAATGTATAGAATTTTACACGTGTCATTTTTTGTTACGGTAAAATTACGTTCACTTGATACTTTAGAAGTCAATTAAATGGCATAACTGTATAATATATTGCTATTTTACTTCTATATATGCTAGAATATACTTATGTGTGATTTGTTCTCTGGCCTAATCCGCTCCCAGAAGATGTAGTTATGATACTTAATTGATCTCAGTGACAAATTCAACTAAATTGCCACTATGTTTTTTCACATAATTGCCTATATTTTACTAAGGTTACGATTACTTAGGTATTTGTTGATCGTTTACTCTAAGATGCCATCGTAATTGTGTCACACGAAACTGACAACACACTCACTTAAACTAGGGTTTAGTTCGGTTTGTAATCTTTACTGGTTTAAACTGGTCGGGATTTGCGTTAAAACTACTTCCAAGAGAGGCATATTTCGGTCTCTGATGCCGGAGGCCTCACCTATTCTTACATTTCTTCCCGCGCTAAACGTACGAAACTTCAACGTAAAAGACTATCCATTAATATTATCTCTTAGGATCATCCATTGCTGAAATTTGGTCTTGAAACAAAACAATTGGTTTTATGTCAACAAATCTTCTATAACTGTTTTTTTTCCAAAGCGCTTTAAACCTTCAACACCTGTTCATGACCAGAGCACAGTACTCAATGGAATGCTTTTAGTTCAATGCCTTTACCGCAGCTTTGGATTCTTTTTTGTTTTTTACACTTATGCGCGTTAAAAAGTCATATAAGTAACACTTATTGCTCACATTTACTGCAGAAACTTATAATTTACTTAAAAACGGGCATATAGTTTTGCTGCACTTTTTAAATGGCTTAATAAGTGTATAATACAACTAATTCAACAACTAAGGATAAATTGTTGCCCGCTTTGGTAGCGTGGTGGCAGCGTGTCTGCCTCACGTTCTAAAGATCCCGAGTTCGAATCTGGGTCAGGGTGAGCTATCTGGTTAAGGATTTTTCCGAGGTTTTCCCTCATCCTGAAAGACGAATGTCGGGTAACTCTAAGCTCCTTGGACCATGAGCTCATTTGAGCATCATTTCACCCATTCCATGCATCGTCCGGTATGACTTAACGTTGAAGGACGTAAATTACAACAACAACAACAACAACAACAACAAAAAAGTATAAGTTGTTACAAAATGATATTTAAAACTCGCATGAGATAGTTTATTGACGGATACCTTCTGCTTATGTATGTGTCCCCTCGAAGAAACAAATATTAATTATTATAATTTTATTAACATATTTTGTATTAATCGTGACCAAGAACGTAAGAAATATGTGAGCTACTGTGTGTGCTATGTTTACTTACAACAAGACCAAGTGACTGTAGAGCCACTAAACACTATGGTCATAAATATGCCTGTCGTCACTGTCAATGTATCAGAAACATTATAAAGGAATTCAGCTTTTCGGTTAAACAAAGGTTTTCTTGTAACTTAATTCGGAAGTGTCTCATCCTGCAAAGAGACTGAAAGTTTTATGGAAGGATTCGTATGTCTACAATAACCCCTATAGAGTTTTACATGGAGTATGTCTAGTAGTGAACACAGAAAGAATGCGGCATTGCATTTCATCGAACTATCAATAGATAGGTACACGCCCATGTTCGAGGTTGTAAGTTGTATGAACCTACATATTGAATAGTTCATGGAGTGATTGAAATACCTGAATAATACTTCGTCTTGGCTCAGTAAAGTTAGATAACTGCTGAGCTCGATGTGCTTGCGCCTTTCACAGCGGTTATTGCATTACATTTAGTGGAATACTAGTTATGAAACTGCAGGTTACTTTGCGGCGAATTACCCAGGCGTGTCTGACAGAGAAAGTACACTTAAGCTACAACCTCATAGAGGTGCTCAGAGGTGGAGAATGAGTTAGTCGTAAAGTGTATGATGTAAACACTTCAACAGATCACATTTAGGAGACCGTAAGTATATGTTTATAACAGACCAATTGCCTTAATAGGTTATTTAAATTCTTTGGCATTTGAACTAATATCTTTTAAGTTGTTTAGAAATATTCTCGGTATATTCTATATTTCTAAAATTTACATTACAATATATATCAATCAGTCCGATTCTAACAATACAGCAATTTTCAAAGGAGCATCAAATTGAACACTAAATTATTAGCAAATACGTAACTCTTCATTGTCCTTTAATATTAATCAGCTTTTACTATATTCCCTTAGTTCATCTACATTAGGCCCCAAATGTTAAAAATATTTAATGTGAAACGGCATTTTTGTAACGATTAAGGATTATTCTCCCCGCTTTTACTGTAAAACCATATAATCAACTTTTGAGGTAACATTCTGAACCTAGGAAATAAAGAACATTAGGGTTTTTCTTACCCCAACGGCTACATAGGCCACACAGAGACACTCTGAGAGATGGTTCAAGAGCTCTATGACAGTTTGGAGAGCAGTGCAGGACTCTGTTGTCTGTAGTGGAGGCCGCGGGCTGCTATGCTTCTTCATAAAGCATCCAAGTTTCATTTCTGATGACTCCTGGGTAGTTCCAACAGTGTGTGACTTTAACATTCGCTGAATATGAAGTGCATTGTACTTTGGAAAAAGAATTCCGAGAATTTTGCGTCTCTGATAAATCGCACAATCTCTGTACCTCTGTTTATTAAGGGATCTTCACTGAAGATATCCACCTCCATTTTCTTTTTGTAATGTACGTCCTCCGACGTTAAGTCATATCGGACGATGAATGAAATGGATGAAATGATGCTCAAATGAGTCCGGCGTCCCTGGAGCTTAGAGTTACCCGACATTCGTCTTGAAGGATAAGGGAAAACCCCGGAAAAAGCCTTATCCAGGTAACTCACCCTAACCGAGATTTGAACTCGGGACCCCTTGAACGTAAGGCTTACACGCTACCATCTACGCTACCGAGGCGGGCTCCACCTTCATATTGTTCATTTTATAAATAGACTGACATGGCAACTAAGGTGTTCACAACAGTAAAGTTATCTACCACGTCAATAGGCCATCACCAGGGAACAAACTATCGTGATGATAAATATAACCATATCGTCTTTTGTTTTAAATTATCTGTGACACTGAATAATGAAAGCGCCAATTGTTCTTCTAATGTCAACGGGCCCTTAAATTCCATTCACTTACTAATCTCTTGGTTCATATATGTGGTAGTACAGCTGTCATTAGTACTTACAGACCGTGTTCTCCCCATACATTTCTATTTTATGTGGCTCTTGACTGCACTCTTCTGTGTTGGGGATAATGAATGAAATCTCTCGCGGTTTTTTGCCAACCCTCAAAATTTCCTTTTAGATATCTCTTAATTACCCACTAACAAGGAGGTACGTAAGTCGTTGGGATTGGATGCTTACAAAAGTGCTTTTTAGGTTTTGCTTTGATTCACTAATTAGAGCAGTGGCGGTCAGCCATTCTACTATATCCCCATTTAGTTGTTGTAAACCCTTTGAAGGAACCGATAGGTGAAAGTTGTGCTAAAGAGGTAAAAATGAATTAAATGTTCGGTCTTTTAGAATAATAATAATAATAATAATAATAATAATAATAATAATAATAATAATAATAATAATAATAATAATAATAATAATAATAATAATAATAATAATAATAATAATAATAATAATAATAATAATAATAATAATAATAATAATAATAATAATAATAATAATAATAGTAATAATAATAGTAATAGTAATAATAATAATAATAATAGTAATAATAATAGTAATAGTAATAATAATAATAATAATAGTAATAATAATAATAATAGTAATAATAATAATAATAGTAATAATAATAATAATAATAATAATAATAGTAATAGTAATAATAATAGTAATAATAATAGTAATAATAATAGTAATAATAATAGTAATAATAGTAATAATAGTAATAATAGTAATAATAGTAATAATAGTAATAATAGTAATAATAGTAATAATAGTAATAATAGTAATAATAGTAATAATAGTAATAATAGTAATAATAGTAATAATAGTAATAATAGTAATAATAGTAATAATAGTAATAATAGTAATAATAGTAATAATAGTAATAATAGTAATAATAGTAATAATAGTAATAATAGTAATAATAGTAATAATAGTAATAATAGTAATAATAGTAATAATAGTAATAATAGTAATAATAGTAATAATAGTAATAATAGTAATAATAGTAATAATAATAATAATAATAATAATAATAATAATAATAATAATAATAATAATAATAATAATAATAATAATAATAATAATAATAATAATAATAATAATAATAATAATAATAATAATAATAATAATAATAATAATAATAATAATAATAATAATAATAATAATAATAATAATAATAATAATAATAATAATAATAATAATAATAATAATAATAATAATAATAATAATAATAATAATAATAATAATAATAATAATAATAATAATAATAATAATAATAATAATAATAATAATAATAATAATAATAATAATAATAATAATAATAATAATAATAATAATAATAATAATAATAATAATAATAATAATAATAATAATAATAATAATAATAATAATAATAATAATAATAATAATAATAATAATAATAATAATAATAATAATAATAATAATAATAATAATAATAATAATAATAATAATAATAATAATAATAATAATAATAATAATAGTAATTTCAATTCTATAGAAGCGCTTCCATCCAAAACCTTTTTTATTTCTCATTGAAAATAAGTGTTTTGCCGCATTATTTGTAAAGTTAGTACAATATACGATACCTTCTTATATTTTTCATTTTGTTTTCCCAAATATTTGGATTACTTTTCCAACAGTTGTTTCATTCTTTATAGTGAAGTTTTAAATTCATTAGAGTGAAATTTAGGGAAGTTACCTCAATATCTGCTAATTGTAATTATTTAAATTGTAATTATCTAATATATTATTCCACCAAGTTCACCCATGTTTGGTAAGTATTTACTTCAAGAGCTGCAACATATGTTTAAAATTAATTATTTTAAAATTAAATTTCATAGAAACTTATTTTCTAGTTAATAACGAATATAAATCTTAAATTTTGTTTACAGCATACACATATTTACAGTAAGGAGGAGTTAATTTTTATAAATAGCACTATGCCCCTCCGCCAAAGTAAATCATATCTTGTTTTGAATCCAGGATTATATTAGTGTTCCTTCCTTCCGTTTGGCATTGGTTTTGCCTTGTACTGTTTCGTTTAGGACGACGCCACTAATCTAAGCTATATTTAGCTTTAATCAGCTGCGTATGTGTTAGGTCGCGTTTTACTTGATATTTATTGATTTATTTTGTTTGTTCTGGAAAGTCAAACCATGTAAGAATTATTTTGGCCAACATTTATCATGCCTTATGCTTTCGGTACTCTTATATGGATTATTTTAAACTCTTTTGATCAGAAGCTTAAAGAAAGTTTCAGTCGTAATATAACGCTTGTGCCCACACATCAAACAGTCAAGAGAGGGCCAAGAGGGGATACAGGTCGCCCTGGTATTCCCATAGTAGATCGCAAACAATTTATAGCTTGTTAGGGTATAGCTATATATCTCTTTAGCTGGTTTACCGCTTCTAACATTTCGCATATAAAGCAATAGAGGCATACAGTTTCGAACCCTTAAACAAGCTGTAAATCTATACTACAAGACATAAGAGCAATTTCTCATTCTGCTTCTGAACAACTTGAAATTATATGTACAGTACTTTGGAAAGGCCTATGTACAACGGCGAAAAAGTTCGCCTCAAACTACTTTATTTGTTACTAAACTGTTAGCTCAATGCGAACTTGCAATCAGCCTCTCTTTTATACAAACAGAACACTTTCAAATGTCTCTGCAATGTCTGTTTACATATTTTTAACATGCTCTCTTTATGCTGCTAGTAATCTCTCTGACCTACACACAGGTCCACCTTTAACACGAAGGTACACACCAGTTGAATACAACTGTGATATTCACACGTAAACTGATTCACTCCCGTTCCTAAATCCCACCGATTTCTTACTGCGGAGCGGCACTACAAATCTTTGAACTACTTCCTGCACCGTTCCACGGCCTGCCGACTCTTTTCCTACGGAACCGCAGCACCACACAACTACTCATCTGGTCCATATCGGCCGCCGACACCTTTCGGGCACGCTAGAATTTTTGAAATTGAAAAGCTCTCGAAACAGTCTCCAAAAGTCTCTCGTGGGCCAACAACACAGTTTCATCCCGGCCTCGTGACCTGTACTTTTATCACACCTAGAAAATAAACAAGCGGACCGATTCCGCTACTCTCGTCTCATCTACGGGTAGACTTGCGATGGCGACGCGACACTTCCTCTTCGCAATAGACAAAATAGCGGCGTTATCTCTCGACGGGTCGCCTGAACGCCGATGTGACAATATATCGATGTAATTCCTAACGTTAACTGTTTTCGCGGACCTCTTATGTAAATATTAACATATGCCTTTAACATGATTTCGAGTTGAAGTGAGTAATAAGTGTTGGGGAGTTGTCCGGATGGCGGTGAACCAAACTACATGACGTTCTTAACGAAGGCTTTCTGAAAATTTGGAAATAGAAAGTAGGTGTTTTATAGGCTATGTATGTCGGAGACAATAGGTCTTCTTAACGGTGAAGGAATTTTCAAATTGGACTGAGTTGTTTTATGTAGACACGCGCGCACATACACATAAACACACACACACACACACACACACACACACCCACACCCACACCCACACCCACACCCACACCCACACCCACACCCACACCCACACCCACACCCACACCCACCCACCCACCCACCCACCCACCCACACACACACACACACACCATCACCACACCACACAAGTTTCCTTTTTAATATTAGTATTGTGACCCAACTTTTATGGTTAAAGGTTACTGAAGGTAGGTACCAGGCAGTCGGAACTGTAAAGAGATAAGCAGTGCTTCTCCCAGCGAGAAATGCTATCGATAGATAACCAGAACTGCGTAGTCGTCTCTCCAACTCGAACTTTTGGGAGCTGTTTAGAAATGTTTTACAGGTGATAAAGCGATCGTACTCGCGAAAAAAATCACCTAACGAAGTTAACTTAGTCTGGAGCGACCGAGCAAGCCAGCGAGCAAGTTGATAATAAGCGTTGTACTCCAAACCACTTATGAGTGCGGAGAGTGCTAGGAATTAGGGATACATATTCTGCGTTCGACTCTAGATAGTCAAACCATCCCAAATAATAGGCTACGTACGTCGATCATGTTTCGTTATACTGCTAGGTCGCGGAAGAAAGTGAAGTCCATGTGAAAAAAAAATGAAGTGACAATGTAAAATGGAACTAGTTCACAATGATAGTGAGAGCTCAGCTAAGTCTCAATAAACTTTAATTAGGTTATTAAGTGACAGAGGCGACCGAGTGAAGTGACACTTTAAGAACACTGGACGAGGTGACATTCCAGTTTTAAACAAAAGATGCATGCAATGTTTAGAAATTAACAATTAGGTACTTTAAGAATAAAAAGAAGTTCTTAGATGTTTCTATTGACATTTTATGAAATTACGTGAAACATTCTAACAAGCCAGATGAAAATTTATTCGCGCGGAACATTTTCAATTACAAAAAATTACCGAATTAATTTTTTCCAGAAAAACAGGATGTCTTTCAATCTACTAATGTACTGATACTTTAAACCACAATAAACGAAATTTATTTAGGAAGAGGTGAGTAGTTGACTTCTGGGGATTCAAAAACACCTGCGTTAACAGTTTTTGAAACCCCATGGTTGAAAATCGACGCGAAATCCGCCTGTCCAAATATCGAAGAGGTTGCGTGTTGGTTGTGTTAGAATCCCCATGTTAAAATATCGAAGGGTTGGTTGTGTAGTAACACGTGTGTCACGTGTTCATGAAATCCAAGCCTTGAAAGTCGAGTAGAAATCTGTGTTTAAAAAAAAAAATATTGATGTGCTGGTGTTGGTTCAATTGCACGCGCGTTCGTGTGCCCCTGCACGAGCTTGACAACGACGACGCATCTCTCCCAAGCCTGCTACGGCAATCGTGTCATTTTGTTGTATGTATGTGAAATGTAATTCTGTGTTTTAAAAGAAAAAATATTGATGTGCTGTATTGGTTGTTTTGAAATCCTCATGTTAAAATATGGAAGGGGTGTTGGTTGAATTGCATGAGCATTCGTGTGCCCCTCCAGGAGCTTGACGACGACGCATCTCTCCCAAACCTGCAAGGGCAATCGTGTCGTTTTGTTGTATGTATGTGAAATGTAATTAACTGATGAATGTAATTACTGAAAAAAATATGAATGGATTTCAGTATTCTCTCTCTCTCTCTCTCTCTCTCTCTCTCTCTCTCTCTCTCTCTCTCTCTCTCTCTCTCTCTCTCTCTCTCTCTCTCTCTCTCTCTCTCTCTCTCTCTCACACACACACACACACACACACACACACACACACACACACACACCGCTCCGTCCCCCCGGCACTCCTGCAAATCGAATGGAAAAAATGTATTTATTCACGTAACTAATTATACATTATTAATTAATTTATTTGTTTATTTAAGTATTTATTGAGTTATCCATTACAGTTATTGGGCTCCTGAGGAATCTGACACTCTATGTGTGCTAAAAAGCGATCCTTTCCCTCTGTTCAAAATATAAATGCATATGCAGTGAAATGTTAAGAAAGGCAAGTAAAGATTTAGCGAGGATGAATGTTTATTGCTACAGCTGTAGCCACCCCAACGGAACAGCGAATCCATATAACTTACTTGGGGTGAAATATTACACACACCTGCGCTAGGAATCAATTAACGCAGCTGGATTCTAAAAATTCACTCGAGCGTAAAGGAGACAAGCAAACGAGATATCTATGCAATGAAATAAATAATGTAATAAGAATAATTGTAATGATATAAATCAGCTTAGTAGAAAGATGCCAAAACGTCGAAAAGCCATGCAAAGTCAGCTATAACAATGCCAGTGCTTCTTAAAACGTCTGTACACCAAATAGGCGTATAACTACGAGAAAAATGTTTCTAAATAAATCTAATAAAATGCAGTAATCGCTCGAAGCGTTAGACTTATCGAATTAAAGTTAAAAAAAGGATTCTAAAATAAGATTCGCAAAAATAAAACATTAAAACCAATTTTACTTAGAGATAATGACAGTAGTCCGCTAGGCTTAACGCGTCGAATATAGCATATATAAGTAACTAAGAATGCAAATACGAATTGGACAGTATCAAACTTTTAATAATACATCAAATGTTGCAAGACTATGCCGTCTCTGTCCCATCGTCGACGTTTTCAAAAGGCAGCGCAGGTAGGAACGTCGAACTGAAAACATGTATTTATTTAGCTACCTATTTATTATTTATCTGTTAATGTATTCAGTTATTGGGAGCCCGATGAATCATACTCCATGGAAATGTGTAGTAAAACCGAGCCATTCCCTCTGTTAAAAATAATGCGTATGCAGTGAAATGCTAGGAAAGGTAGGTAAAGATTTATTGAGAAATAATGTTGTTCGCTGCAGCTAAAACCACCCCAACGGAAGAGAGAATCCGTATAACTTACTTGGGGTGAAAACATTACGTACACGTGCGGGTAGGAATCAATTAACGCAGCTGGGTTCTAAAAATTCACTCGAGCGTAAAGGAGACAAGTAAACGAGATATCTATGCAAACGTAATAAATAATGTATTAAGGATAATTGTAATGATATAAATCAGCTGAGTATAAACATGCCAAAACGTTGAAAAGCTATGCAAAGTCTGCTATAATAATGCCAGTGCCTCTTAAAACGTCTGTGCATCGATTTGGTGAATAACTACGAGAGACACGCTTCTGAATAAATCTGATACGAGAGACTAATCCGTTCGAGGCGTTAGGCTTACCGAATTGAAGCAAAATATCACTGGAAGGAATAAAAACATAAATTATCTAACGGTCACATTCAAACGGTCCTTCGGAATAATACAGTTGCATTAAGTAGCAATACAAACTCGAAATACAGCTTGCAATAATTAAAATGCAATAAAAGGTTATACTCATATTATAGATGGCATTATGATATTATTAGTTTGCTGCAATACAAATTTGAAATATTGTTCAATGAGGTAATTACCATGAATGCACTAAGGTGAACAGTGGGTGTGACATATTCCACTTCATCCAAGCTAGCCAATCAGGGTGCAGGTAGCAGTATCGTAATAAAGGGTATAAACGACCAATCGCCACACGAGTGCGTGCGCAACGTAAAAGGGGTGGAAACTTTCTAAAGAGTATATATATACTTACAGTTAATAGCTATAGATCTTATATTATTTAATTTTTAGTTAGAAGATACATAAGATGACAGGTTAAAACTCTACTCTAAGTTTAATAGTTTATAGCGAAAGAAGCAGAAGCATAAACTTAAGGATGTGTGCAAACAGGTTACAGCCAGAATGGAAATTTTGGGAGGGGGTGCTGAGGTAACAAAACAGTGAACCGAGCGAATAAAACAGTACATCAGCAACTGAAACGTAGCAGACAGCATCAACATGAATGAAGGTAAGCATTAAGCATATGTCTATGTACAGTAATTTCCACGTAATGAATCAAAGCGTTGAATAATATGCGTGATTTTATAATTCCAGAATCGATTCTTCACGATTTAAATCAGCTTGCGGAAGGAGGTTCCTATCTCCCAACGAAGAAGTTACGAGAGATTCCCCGAGATATGCCACAAGCCATACACGATGTCAAAATCGTGAAGACGAGATACGGTGATAGAGTCGTACTAAAGCTCCAAGAATGCCAGGTTTTTTTGCCCGAGAGATTTAAGAAGATGACTGCAGCTCAAGTAGATGCTGTGAATCAGGGTGGTTGGAGTTTCGTGTATTCCGGCGAAGAAACTCTGGAAAATGGATTCAAGAAGCACAAATTAACTTTTTTAAACAGTCGGGAGTAACCAGTGAAGGTAAGACTTTACAAAAAAAAACTAAAATCGTGCTGCAGTACTGCTATGAAGTGTCAATCTCTTGATGTCCAATATTTCAGTGTAAGTTAAAGTAATCAGCGTTAATTTGTTAATATTTGTGAATGGAATACCTAACGAATTAGTCATTCTATATAAAAGGCAAATCGATAAGAGTAATAATGCAAGCAAATTTAACGTTTTAAAAGTCATTAATGCATATCTGCAGCCAATCGACGGGAAGTTGATGAATTCAATTAACTAATTAAACAGCCAGTAGCCATATACAAATGAGTATATTGTGATGATACATTATGTATAACGTTTTTTTTTTCAGGGAAACATGTTACGTGTATAATCTTATTTCTTTTCCAGAAAACATGTTACGTAAGTCAGGATAAAATTTCAATAAAAGACAGAGGTGCAATTTAAAAAAAAATTTCAATAAAAGACAGAGGTGCAATTTAAAAAAAAATCCATATTAGGGAATGCAGTACTCTGAATGTTCTAAATCTTTGTTATTCAAAAGATAAGGTTATCATTTAATTCCACTGCAAATAACATGCAACTTATTTCTTTTAAGGAAAACATGTTATGTAAATCAAATTCAAAGTTCAGCAATGTTAATAAAGTAATCATTTTAAAGCTTAAAAATATAGCATTGCCATGAGTGTTCAAATGTTTATTATTTTAAAAGTGTAATTATTCGTGTTTTCTGACATGTTTAATCCATAATTTCAGGAGGTGTAACGAGTCGCAAGAGACCGGGCATGCAAGATATTCATGCAAGTAGTGCAAAGCAGGCGAAACGCAACGACAAAACATTGGAATGCATTACTGTAGAATCAGCGTTCCAGCACAGGATCTTCACAGGTACCATAAAAAATTCTATACACGAGCTAGATCCATCAACGTTCTTGAACTTGTGCAAACCCGTTGTTACCAATGAAATCCAGAAGGCCATAAGAACTTACAAATCAGGAATTAAATTAGCCGGTACTTTAACATGTCAATATATAATAACTTCACCCGATAATGAAACAGTTGAATCGATTAATTTTAACAGTAAGATGGATGCTATATTGCAATCGACAAACAAATCTGAATGGTATGAAATTAAACTGAAACAGCCTATAATCACTCATCTAGAAAATTTTGAAACAAAAGCCAGTTCGAAAGCGCTTTACAGGATAGATCCGCTAACTTTATACGCATGTCAGTACGATCCGTTAAACGCAGGTTGCTTTAAGCCGCTGCCATCGTGGATAAAATCAAAGAGAGCTGTCGTGAATATTCGGAATACTGACTTTAAATGTTTTGCATATTGTATGCTGGCAGCAAAATATCCAGCTCGCCAGAACAGGCATAGAGCTAGCACGTACAGTAAATATGATATATATCGCGAATTCAATTTTAAAGGAATAAACTTCCCCGTCGCTCTTCATGACATTGAATTATTCGAAAAGCAAAATCATGATATTTCGGTGAACATATACGGGTTAGAGAGAGAATCCATTATCATCTTATATCAGACGAGGGAGCAAAAGATAAACCATGTGAATCTTCTAATGATCAATTCGCATTATTCTCTCATAACCGATATGTCGCGTCTAGTAAGTAAGCAGATATCCAAACATAAAAGTAAAAAATTTGTGTGTGAATCTTGTAATGCATGGTTTTCGACTGAAGTTGTTCTGAAGAAACATAAACTGAGATGTATGAAATGTCAAATTATTAGCATGCCTCGCGAAGGAATAAATGATGTTATCGAGTTTCAGGCTTACTCAAAATGCGTTAAAGTCCCTTTTGTGATATACGCTGATATCGAGACTATGTTAATAAAAGTGCCATCGTGTCAGCCCGATGCGATGCATAGTTGGACACGTGATATGCACGTGCACGAGGCGATATCCGTTTCGTTGCACCTGGTCTGCAGTTATGACGAGACACTAACAAAATTCAAAATATTTAGAGGTTCGCATGCAGTTGAAGAGTTTCTTAGAGAATTAACTGTGATTGCCGAGGATGTGCTTAAGATATACGGTGATGTGACAGAGATGCATATGAGTGACGAAGACGAATTAAATTTCAGAAATGCAGTCCAGTGTCACGTATGCAAAAAGGATTTCGATTCTGACTCGATTAGGGTGCGTGACCACGATCATCAGACCGGATTATATATAGGGGCTGCTCATAAATCATGTAACCTCAATAGAAAAACGCCAAACTTTATCCCGATATTTTTTCATTGCCTATCAAAGTATGATTCACATTTCATAGTAAAAAAGTTATTGTATGACAATGAACCCATTACATGTATTTCGCAAACATCGGAGAATTATCTGTCATTTAGTAAAAGATACACATCTAATGGTAAATCAATATTCCTCAGATTTCTTGATAGCTATCGCTTTCTGGATTCTAAACTGAGCGATCTTTCTGATATGGTAGAACCTCAAGATTTTCGGTACACAAATAAGATGTACGTTGATCCTAAGCAACGTTTGTTAATGCAACGGAAAGGTATTTTCCCATATACATATTTAGATTGCAAGGAAAAATTAAATGATTCCAAATTACCTCCTCAAGAGTGTTTTGATAATATAAGCAATGATGATTACATGCATGCATGCGCGGTATGGAGAGAATTTGGTATACAAAATCTCGGTGAATACTCTGATCTTTATCTCAAGACGGATACGATCTTATTAACAGACATCTATGAAAAATTCCGAAGTTTAAGTATCGATATGTATGGCTTAGATCCTTGTCATTACTATACAGCTCCTGGCCTATCATATGACGCAATGTTACGAACGAGCCGCGTGCAAATATCGCTGATTACCGATCAAAATATGCTGGAATTTTTCGAATCTGCGATTAGAGGCGGTATCTGCACTGTATCAAAACGTTATTCCAAAGCAAATAATAAATACATATCTGCTTACAATGAAGCGGAATCGATTAAATACCTATCATACATGGATTGCAAAGGGCTTTACTCGCACATTATGAGTGGGAACGCTTTACCGTATGCTCAATTGAGATGGTTAAACGATAACGAAATTAATTCTATAGATTTTTTGAGCATCAGACATGATTCAGATACAGGTTATGTTTTAGAAGTAGACCTGGAATATCCGGAGAACCTTCACGAGTTGCATAACGACTTGCCATTATGTCCCCAGAGTGAGATAGCTCCGGGTGATAATTACAAAAAGTTACTTGCAACGTTGAATCATAAGGAAAAATATATATTACATTACAGAAACTTGCAGCAGTGTGTAGAGCTCGGTTTGAAAATGAAGCGTATACATCGAGCGGTATCCTACAAACAATCCTTTTGGCTTAAGACGTACATTGATTTAAATGCTGCTAAACGTATTGAAGATAAATCAAAATTCGGTCAAAATTTATGGAAGAAAATGAATAATTGCGTATATGGTAAATTTATTGAGAACGTCAGACGTTACAATTCCTTTCACCTAGCGAGCAATTGGAAACAGGCAAGAAAGTTAATATCACGACAGACATTCATACGATACGTAATTTTTGACGAGAACCTTATAGGACTCGAACTGGTAAGGGAAGAAATTAAGATGACGAAACCGATTTATATAGGACAGGCCATTCTAGATCTTTCAAAACACTTGATGTATAATTTTTATTATAATATTTTGAAGAAACAGTTAAAAGATGTTATGTTGAATTACACGGATACCGATGCATTTCTGTTTGAAACCAGTAGTGATATTTATGAATTTATTAAATCTAATATACATCTCTTCGATACATCTAATTACCCACTCGATAATGTGTACGGTATTCCGTTGATGAATAAAAAAGTCGCTGGTCTATTTAAAGATGAATTATCGGTTAAAGTTATGACAGAATACGTAGGTTTACGTTCAAAATTGTATTCATATCGATACGATGGCAAAACGGTCAAGAAATCTAAAGGCGTTACGAGTGATGGCATGCGGTGCATAACGTTTGAGGATTATCTATCCTGTGTAAATGATATGACAGCCGTACGTCATGCTAAACAGACGTGCTTTAGAACTTATAAGCACGTTGTTCGAACCATCGAGAGTAATAAAGTTGCTCTTAGAGGATTCGACACGAAGCGATTGATACAGAAAAATTCACATGAAACCTTGGCCTGGGGTCATCATTCTGTACCACTGGATAAGTAATCGTATAAAAAATATGTGAAAAAATCTTGTAAAAAAGTTGACAATGTATTTTAAAGCTAGCAAAAACATGTGAAATAATTTGCTTTTTAATGATTTGACACAAATATTTAATTTTTCAAAATGTGTACATGCAGCAGTGCAAGCGTGATTGAAGTAATGCTTTTTGTGATTTGAGATAAATCTTTACACTTTTTAAAACTTATGTACATGAGTCATGATGTCATTTTAAGCAAGTCTTGAAATACGTTGTCAAGTTTTGGTGCTCATTCATTGCTTTGAGTTGCTGATGATATGTATAAATACTTTTGGAGGACTATAATCCCGCTTATGTATGGGGATATAATATGATATATAATATGAGATTATTGCATCTCTAAATTCCTTAAAAGAGGTAACAATTAATTTTAAACTTATGTTTAAGGACTTTAACGTGTATAATACTTAATTTGTTTTATGTATACATACATATTGGGATAAAGCTATAATTTGCACAGGTGTTTACAATTCTATTGATGCGTCGTTAATTTCTTTTTAAAAAAAGTTACCATTAATTTGAACTTAGATTTAAGGATTTTTCAAGTGTAAGACGAGCATTATTCTCTATTAAATTGAAGTTAATTTAGGGAGTTTTAACCTGTTGTGGATGCATTATCTCTACAGGATTTATTTGGAATAAAGGTATGGTTTCTTGGGCTGGGTTACAATTCTGCTTATATATGTATGTTTTAAGAAAATATATACATTATTCACTATGAACTTTGAACTTAGGTGTAAGGAGTTTTAACCTGTTGTCGATGTATTATATATATAGAGGATTTAGTTGGGGTAAACATATAATTTTTTGGGGGGGAGGACTACATTTCTGATTATGTTTGTAGGTATATTGAAATTCTTTTGAAAATTAAACATTAATTTGCACTTATATTAAAGGAATTTAACATGTAAAACACTTTACTTTTATTTATATATGCACATGTATTGAAGTTGTTTAAAACACAGTGTAAGCATTATTTTTTAGAGGATTTAGTTGTGATGTTCTACTGAAAAATTTCTGTTTATGTAGCCACGTATACTGAAACTATTTAAAAAATATAACCATTATGTTTAGAGGATTTAGCTGGAAAGGAATTATAAAATAAAAACACTAAATTTTTGGGAAAATATCTTGTGTATTTATTTATCAATAAAACATACATTCCTTTTTACACAATATCCTTAACATCGATCCATTCCTTTGTAGGAAAACCCAACCATTTAACATACGCCCGATTACCACGTCGGCGTATCACTCTCTCAACAAGGTATACATTAGGATGACGTGTTTTTAGTAGTTCGTGACCATAAAAACCACCCTGTATTTCATTTCCTTCTGCATCCTCCAGAAAATAGACAACTGGGTTAGTATTCCTTGCACGAACAATCCGAAAGATCTCCGTACTCCAATTGGCCGTGTAACCTTTCTCAAGTAGTCCCTTGTACCTGGAAATCCTTACACGATCACCGACATGAAAACTCCTTGCATTCCTTTTCTCTCGACGTTCACGCCCGCCATAACGATATACACTAAGGAGCAGATCGTTGTTGCTGACGTCACGGGGTTTCATGCGAATCGTCGTATGGTAGGTATTGTTGTATGAATCGATGATTCTAGGCAGCATTTGTAGCCACTGATGCGAACCCTGAATCAGGAATTCTTTATGCATGTTCATTTTAATTGTTCTAATTAACCTTTCCACTGCTGCAGCCTTGATGCTACTGAAAGTACTGTAATGATTGATTCCATTCCTAAGCATTAATTGCCTGAAATGGCGATTGTAAAACTCCTTCCCATTATCACTTTGAACGTTCTTAGGAGGTGAATTCAACTCTGATAGGATACCGTGCATAGCTCTTGTCACGCTAATGCCACTTTTATCTTTCAATGCTCGCGCATAAGCCATTTTAGAATAGAAATTAATAGCAATAAGAATATACTTATAATTTCTATTTTCTTTTGCATAAGGTATCATTTCAATAAGATCTATTTGTAGTAGATCATTAAGACCTTTACTTATTATTTTACGGCGTAAGAAGCGGCTTCTTCCCGGCGAGTGTAATTCGCTTGCTATGACACGTTTAATCATGCTATGATTTTCGAGTTTTTTAATTCTGTGATTATTTCCTGAATCTCTGCTGAATGGTTAAAGTTACCCGCATCCCTCGATGCAATGAGTAATCTCAATCTGTCTATTAGAACGTTGGGATCGGTCCAATAGATGTAATCCAGTTTTCTGCTGGGTACGTGTTCCTTCCAGTAGAGAGCCGAGCCCGTGCGACTGGAAACAAGATCTCGAATAATATTGCGATACTTGTAACCGCGGCTTGCTCTTATACGCCCGCTCCTAGCGTATCCCTGCCTGTAAACCTGCGTATTCTGCAATATCCGCGAATAGGCGTCCAGATCCTCTTCGGTATATGATGAATTGAGCGGTGAGCGCTCGAAGAGCAATTCGTACAATCCAGGACTTGCATCGTAGCTCTCTTGCCCTATCTGAATACCGTCATCGGTGAAATCGATAGTTTTATTCCCTAGTTTATATTCTCCATCTTCATACCGCACGCCGTAGGTGGCATCCATGTCGCTGGAGCTAGCGGTTCGAACCTTCTTCAGGTACTCTGCAAGTAGATCATCCTCCTCATACCCATCCTCTTCTGCATCGCTAACGACTGGTTTTGAGTTGTCACGATCCCTGTTGGCTATAACCTTCAAGGGCTCGGTTACAGGCTGGAGAACCTCGGACATGACGCGGTGAGTTTCGAACTTGAGACCTTTCAGGGAGCGTAACTTTTCTCGTATTGCCCTACTGTGACGAGCGATTGATTGTTTGAGTCTTATACCTTCGGCATCCATATTGTACTGAATGTATAATTAACCTACTGCAGATATTTTATATGAAATTATAATTTCTATACTTAACATGTGACCATCCTTAGCACGTTCCACTGGTGCTGTGAAAGTGAGTAAATCACCAGTTCGAATAGGGGCAGGATACCTTTCAACTAATTTATCGTTTATTGCAAACATTGTGTCATGCGCCGTATGAGGGTGTATTGATGAAAGCATAGAACAAGAAATTACATTTCCATTTCCTGGAGACTTGTAGAATTCGAGACCCGAGGATAACGTATACCTTAACGAGGGACCTCTAAAGGGTCGTGTATGTAGTGAAATGATGAGCTGACCTTTCAGTTGTTGTAACATGCCGTTTACGATATGTCTTGTCTGTATTTTCATGTTGTCAATATCGTTCACTGCACTGGTTAGATTCTTATCCAGTTCCGTCTGTCGCTCGGTTATATCTTTCACGTCCTTTTCCACTGCTGTAGATATAGTTTCGGCAACGGTTGTTATCGTTCTAGTTAAACCGGCTTGCAGTTCATTCTGTTTCTGTATATAGAACCGATTAACGTATTTCATGGTTGCAGCATCGTTATCCTGTGCAGGATCGGCTATATCCTTTAATCGTTTCATTCGAAATGATAGATTAGCATCAGACTCTAGAATTGGCATCCTGGCATCTATATACTTTTTATTGATAACATCGTGATCGTCAATGGGATCCAATAGAACTTTCATCCTTATAGCATCCAGAATGACATTGTTATCCGAATCACGTTTAAATGCATATTTTGTTAAGTATTCCATTAGATGTTCATATTGGAGGTCGAGGGATTTTTGTATGTGATTCCTAAGCATAGCTTCAAACTGGCCCATGCGTTGATATGAAGCCTGTTCGCTGAAGATCTGCATTCGACTCTCGACATCACTCGTACACGCGTCCACATAGCTCTTAGTTGATGCGTCATCACTTTCCTCAGGATCGTGAACGTTGCGCAATCGCTTTCCCTTGAATTGATAGTTTCCCGATCCATCTCTACTTATGGTATACCGGTTAATCACGCCCCGGGAGGGTATGACTCTCCGAGATCCGAACCTATCGATACTCATGACTACAATGAAGGATGCGCGTTATTTATTCACTCTGATAAAGATGTCGAAACCGTGACGGTAGCGTCCTTCGTTCAAAGGGAACTCTGGCACTATGACAACGAAAGGTCGCGAGTTCGATCCGTCATTACTCTCCCATACTTGTTTACACATGTCCTTAAATTCCGTATACGTCATATCTGTGTTTACGTAATCATCATATATATGCTTTAAGTTGAGGTTATCCTGTCTGAAGAGCACGATCATATTTGCATTATCTCTAATTAAATGTTTAGGCACCTTCGCATATGACTGTGCTAAGTATGCGGCATCGACATTGCGATGTCTACCCATGCTGTAATATGACGCTATTTTTCCATGCTTCTCATTTATGACATCATCGAATACGAATATGGAGTTTCCTCGGGCTTTGATGGTTGGACCACCTTCTCGCCATCCTCGAACGTGAAAACTCCAATATCGGGTATGGTTTTTAGCACCTTGAGCAAATACTGGTATTTCGGTTGGTGCAACGATTTTGAATATATGTAGAGATTCTCGAACCTAAGACCATTTTCATGGATGAGCAAGTTCAGTAGAACGTTCGTCTTTCCAGCATTCGAACTACCCAAGAGGAGTGCTCTGACGTTGCACGGGAAGAGCGCGCCGTGTCGTCCTTTGCGTATGTCGTTGTCGAAATCGAGCCCCTGTATAGGCAACTTGCACTTTTGCTTCACTACTTCCATATCGCAACTAAACATATAAATCACAACGTTTGCTTTTTTATTTCATAGTGAGCCATGAACTCTGCAGGCGTAAAGAAGGGATCCGGAATCCTTAATTCGCTAATTAATTCTCTCCCGTTTGAGGCTCATTTACCAGGGTACCGATTCTGCGGGCCTGGAACGAAACTACATAAGCGTCTGCAGAGAGGCGATTCTCCCAGAAACGCTTTGGACTCAGCCTGCCTCGCTCACGATCTCGCTTACGCCACTCATCAGGACGCAGATTCGCGACGTTTGGCCGATAAGGAACTCGTTGAAAAGGCTTGGAGTCGAGTAAAGTCTGCTGACGCATCTTTCGGCGAGCGACTTGCAGCCCGACTTGTAACAGCCATCATGAAGGGGAAAGTTGCCATGGGCGCTGGAATGCGTAAGCGACGCAAGAGGATCATACCGAGCCCTCGAGGCGGTTTTTTACCTCTGATCCCGCTTTTGGCGGCTTTGGGCGCTGCAGGTAGCCTACCCGGTGGCGCTGCTCAGATCGCCACGGCTGTGAATAAGAAACGTTCCGCGGAAAGACAGCTTGCAGAGTTGAGTCGTCACAATCAGAACATGGAGGGTTTAGCTAGGGGTAAAGGCCTTCGACGTAAGAAGCGCAAGGGCAAAGGATTGCATCTTCGTGCAAAAAACTCGGGGCGAGGCCTGTATTTATCCCGGAAAAAGCCCTAAGTGCTGCAGAGATCGATGCCTATGCACGACGACTGCGCATTCCTCATTTTAGAGGTGTGTACATGATAGACAACTTACCTTCACGTCCTCGACATGTAGAAAGGATTATCGTAAATTTGGATATCTCGCGTAACCCGGGAACACACTGGGTTGAGATACGCAAGGATGGAGATGTTGCATTCTACTTTGATAGCTTCGGTAATCTAAGACCGCCGAAACAGATTGAGTCCTACCTCGAGGGTGCTAAACTCATGTACAACACCAAGAGGTTTCAGAATTTTGGATCTGTGATTTGCGGTCATCTGTGCCTGCAGTTTCTCTTATAAAACGGATTTACCGACTTGAATGTTTGATCAAAATGAGTTACACAATCACCGTGAGCGGTTCGAATGCCAGCATCTCTAGCTTTCTCAACCCGCCTCTTCATCTGGATCCGAATGGACTTTACGAAATAGCTCTATTGAATTTCGAAACCTTTTATTCCATTCCTAATGTGGATGAGAGCAACAACTTATTCCATTTCGCTCGTAATGACAAGAACGAGAGTATCGAGATTCCTCCTGGAACTTACGAATTAGATGATATCGCGCATTTTCTCAAGAGAGCCCTCGACGTCGAAGACGGGTTTATCTTACGTGCTAATAATAATACCATGAAGTCTGAGATAAAATGTCCATATACTATCGACTTTACTCAAGACAGATCAATTGGCTCTCTTCTCGGATTCAAAGCACAGCGTTTGATTCAACCAAACGTGATGACTGAGTCTGATGATTTGGTGAACATCTTCAAAGTTAGCATCATACGCATCGAGTGCAGCCTAGCCACGGGATCCTTCATTGACGGTAAACACGGTCATTCTCTGTACGAGTTTTTCCCGTCGGTTCCTCCCGGTTACCACATTTCGCAAGAACCATCTAACCCTATATATCTACCAATCATCGATACGAATCTCATTGATCATCTCGACATTAGAGTGGTAGATCAGAACGGTGACGTGCTCGACTTCAGGAACGAAACCATAACCGTACGATTACACATACGTCGCAATGGGAATAAATTTTAAGCATCGTTCCTATATTAAGAAGCCTCTTCCGAGATTGGGCTATACTCGCTCATTGACAGTGCGCCCGATCACGTCGTCTAATCGAAGGTTCCTCGAGGCTTTGGGATTCAAAGTGCTATAATGGATGTCCTCGATGTAACAGGAGTACCGACCTTTGATGATAAGATTAGTAAAGAGGAGGAGCACGTCTTCCTGCCATACAATACATCGGCTCTTGACGCGAACGATGAAATTAGAATACCGTGTCAAGCGGAAGATTTGTACACTCTTCCTAGTAGAAGTTATCTCTACATAGAGGGCTCTCTCACCAAAACAAGTGGCGGACCATCCTCCTCAAAGCTTACCAACAATGCCATGGCATTTCTGTTTGACGAAATTCGTCTAGATATGAACGGCATTACTATAGACAGAACCAGGAATCCGGGCATTTCTTCAACGATGCGCAACTATGCATCTCTGAATGCACTGGAATCCGATCGAATGCAGAATGCCGGATGGACCTATCCGGGAGTTGACGTCGACATCGTGAATTCAAAGAATGGTGTCTTCAATGCTGTAGTTCCTCTTTCGATGCTGCTGGGCTTTGCAGACGATCACAAGGAAGTTATTCTCAATAGCAAATTTGAACTGGTTCTCATTAGATCTAAAGGTTCTAATAATTGTATATCGGGCAACGAACCAGCTATTATTCAACTAACTAGACTCGAATGGAGGATGCCCGTTCTTCGACTTTCAGATGGAGAGAGAGTCGAAAAGCTTAAACTCGTCAAATCCGATAAGCCACTGCACGTAGCCTTTCGAACCTTGGATCTTCACACTCAACCTGCGGTACCGCAAACTAAGGCCTTCACCTGGAACATTGCAACTACAACGAAACTTGAGAAACCTCGCTTCGTCATAGTCGGTGCACAAACCGACAGACTGAATAAGCTCAGTAAGGATTGCTCACTCTTTGATCACTGCAACATCACCAATCTGAAGCTTTATCTCAACAGCGAGTGTTATCCTTATCACGATATGAACTTGGATTTTGGAAACTCTAAATTTGCATCTCTGTATGATCAGTATTCGAAATTTCAATCATCCTATTATGGAAAAGAAAATTACCCACTTTTGAAGAGAAGTGACTTTCTGAATTATGCACCGCTCTTTGTCATCGACTGCTCGCATCAGCCTGAGGAGACCGTGACCGGGGCCGTGAATGTGAGACTGGAAGTTCAAGCCTCATCTAACTTTCCTGCACAAACATCATTATATTGCCTGATTATTCATGATAAATTGTTCACCTATAAACCACTAACGCATGTTGTTCAATCTATCATATAACGATGTACTTTTGTGGAAATAAAGAAGACGAAACTCAAATTTATGTTATCTTTTTATTGATTTTAACATACATTTCCTTGACCTTTTCCCTGTCACTCCTACTTTTTGCATCGTATGAACACATTGATTTATATATGTCATGTAATTGAAATAAGTTTCTTTCAATATATGGGATTAGTCTCTTAAGTCCTCTTATGGCAATGCTATTTAGATTTATGCTGTTTAAGTTTAAGCACGTATTCACAAACGTTACTTCATTCACTTTATTCATGCACAGTAATATATTGTACGCATATATTATATTCTCACTGTACAACACTTTTGGATGCTTACCATCTTTCAAGTAAGTTTCCAACACATCCATATTTTTCTTTATTATCAGCCAGTCTTTCTTTGTGATGTATACAAAAGTTTCATCTGTAGCTCTGACATAGAGGGATGGGAGTTCATGGTATAAACCTATGTTCACACGGTGCCCGGAGTTGATGGGGATGTCGTCTACCATGAACACACTATTCGCCATCACTCTTTGTCAGCTCTTCAGGAGCGGGGGCCATGGGTTCGAACATCATTATTATAAAGCTGTCCTTGTCGAAGATCCTCTTCTTCTTGAGCACCCTCGGCTTACAGCTCTTCTTCTCTGCTTTCTTGTCGGACCTGCGAACATGCACGGCTATGAGGATACGAATTATTACACGCTTTTATATTAAGTGTGACGTTTTCTTTTTACTCACTTTTCTTTATCTACTTCTTTGGACGGGCCGGCTTGTTTCTCGTCACGGATTGGAGGTGTTATGTCTTCACCTTCCAAGCTTCTGTAATTACACAATGAGAGAAATCTTTTTTACCCGTACACAAAACACTATAGCTCACTAATTTCCAGTGCTTTTTTTCTTCTCCACTTACCTGAGATATACCTTGCACTGCATCCCACACTTGCCGTATGAAGTGACTTTGTCATGATGTGCAGGATTCTTGCAGACGGTTTGATGAGTCTTTCCATCACACATTTCCTCGTGATGATCCATCCAGTGTTGCTGCATGCTCTCATAATCTTGCAGATGTTCCCAGAAGTTGATATCGCTCTCCACTCTACTTGTTTCGCTGCTCATCTTGCTGAGTGTTAGATGACAACTGACAGATGGAAGTGATCGATCGCGCACCCTGCCTGCAGTACATTGATGCACTGCTATGGATTCATCTGCTCACGGAATCGGTTTGCATTCCTTATTGCGTCGTGTAGGAGGGGAGGACCAATAGAGTGTTTGATTCCTACGGCTCCCGATAATAAAATCAATACTTACTGATTTAAATAACTACACTCGACGCGTTCCTTTTTGGAAATGTCGACAAAGGTGAAGGCGATTGACAATTCAGTCTTACAGCATTCACATATAAATAACATGCATCACCCCTATTGCAGGAGTGCCGGGGGGACGGAGCTGTGTGTGTGTGTGTGAGAGAGAGAGAGAGAGAATACTGAAATCCATTCACATTTTTTTCAGTAATTACATTCATCAGTTAATTACATTTCACATACATACAACAAAATGACACGATTGCCCTTGCAGGGTTGGGAGAGATGCGTCGTCGTCAAGCTCCTGGAGGGGCACACGAATGCTCATGCAATTCAACCAACACCCCTTCCATATTTTAACATGAGGATTCCAAAACAACCAATACAGCACATCAATATTTGTTTTCTTTTAAAACACAGAATTACATTTCACATACATACAACAAAATGACACGATTGCCGTTGCAGGCTTGGGAGAGATGCGTCGTCGTCGTCAAGCTCGTGGAGGGGCACACGAACGCGCATGCAATTCAACCAACACCAGCACATCAATATTTTTTTTTTAAACACAGATTTCTACTCGACTTTCAAGGCTCGGATTTCATGAACACGTGACACACGTGTTACTACACAACCAACCCTTCGATATTTTAACATGGGGATTCTAACACAACCAACACGCAACCTCTTCAATATTTGGACAGGCGGATTTCGCGTCGATTTTCAACCATGGGGTTTCAAAAACAGCTAACGCAGGTGTTTTTGAATCCCCAGAAGTCAACTACTGAGGTGCCATATAAACAGAATCCATACATTTCTAGGATAATTTATAGACAAAAGAAATATTAAGTTTTTAAAAGACTGTCAAATTTTTGGTGCAGAGTTTTCCATAAAATAGATTTTTACCACTGTATAAAATCAAAATGTTTGCTTTAGAGATGGAAGATTGATTTGAGAATTATATGTTTAAAGTTTATACGTTTAAAAACATTAAGTACATCTACAATACCTGTGCTAAGTAGACAATGCTCTGCGATGTTTCATTGAAATATGATTCCCAAAGCTCTTCTTCTTCATCTTCCCTAGTGGACCACTATCGTGCTGTTAGGGGATTCTTGTTCCTCTATCCCTTTATGGGGGACCTGAGGAACCGAAGCTCTGGATCTTTGATAGAGAACCAGGATGGTTCGATGCCTGGTGTGAGCGTTAAGGAAGTGGATGAACGTATGAGGGCGAAATGAGTGATTGGAAAGATAATGAAGCAATTGGGGGAGTACTGGCGAGGGAAACCGGAGGACCTGGAGAAAACCCGTCCCAACGCCATGTTGTCCTCCGCAAATCTCTCTTTGCGGTCGCCTGGGATCGAACGCGTGCCGCCTTGGTGAGAATCAAGCGGCTTAACCCTTCAGCCATGCTATTCGACACTTTATCACTTATCGCGACTTTTTATGACTGGTTTAGAACAAATATTTTTTAAATAACAAGGAAGATGCGCTCAAGTGGAACATTGACAAACAGGGAGAAAATAACTGTTTAGTCTTTGCTGTTAGAACAAATATAACCCTATATAATTCGAATATAAAAGCAGGAATAGTAAATATTAATTTCGAGCAGGCTGTAAATTAGAAAACATAGCTTATTATGACTGCCATCGACGCTAGATTTTTAAATCTGTGCTTTTTAAAAATAAAAATGTAATATAATGAAGGTATCATAAAGAATGTAAAAGTAAACCATGCAAGTGGATTTCTATAATTAGGTACTTATATTCAACACTTCTAATTAAAAGAAATGTATTTATATCTTGTACGTTTCGCTTGATAGAAATAATGCCTAAACTCTAAAACTGCACACAACAAGCATCTAAATACATTTTAATCATAGTAAAACTCAATTTGAATCATAGTAAGAAGCACAATTGTGTACTGAAATTAGCTGAGCTGGGAAAATGTATAACTGTTATATAACTGTGGTACTACTCGCGATACTATCTAAAAAGGCTCAAACCTGCAACCCTGCGTTCAAAGGAAAATTAGAAGACCCTAGTGTCTGCACTTACGTTACTTTTCTATTACTAGTACCTTCAATATCCATATCGAGTACGAGTAGTGACATTCTGCACAAAGCCTAAACGATCAATTATCTAGTGGATCATCCCATAATTCCTTACTTTCCCTTAAGCGAAAGTTTTAGGCGAAAATATAAATCGTCATGGCGATACATTTTATATTGAATTATGTGCTCTACAAAATTGTGTTTATTTTCTTATCTATAAGAAAGGACACTTTAGACACCTTTAGCTTTTTACGTTTCATCTAGATGCCAAAGCCACAGAAGCTGCTAGCGAGCGCTCTGTGTTGCTCACTTGATACTCCATTTTATAGATCTGAAAACAACAAACAGTAGGCATAAAGTCATTCAAAAGCTAAACACACTATTTTATTTTTACACACAAAACTTTCATTTATATAGTAAAGAACACCAGAGTTCATCGGCCATGTCATTATGAGCACCTCATAGTATGGGGAGTAAGAAGCAAAACTCCCTGAGCTTATCGAAATTATTAAAATATCTAAAACTTTTCCAATCCACGTACTTAACTAAACTATTGTACATAAAATGAAATATCAAGGAGAAAGAGATGTTGCTAAGAATATGCAAATGTTTAATTCAGATGTCGCTCGTAGTCGAGTATTTTAGAGGATTAGTATTTTCACCGTCCATTTGTCTCCCATAAGAGGAGATGTGTTTTGTGGACTCTGCTATGCATTATAAAGTTTGAGAATTTCCATTCACACCTGCGGGAATTAGGAGGAGCAGCGAGTAGACGAAATTTGATTTGGGGCTGTGCTCTCCATTTTTTGCTAAGGCCTGCCTTAGCAGTCCGGGCACGGAAATACTCGGGCGGGAGAACGTGATAAATGTCGTTATGAGGACGTAGTGGGACAGACAAAGGGAAGGGGGTAACACATTTTCATAGCTTCCAGCTACATCAGCAAATACAGTAGCAGAGGAAACGCTGCCTTTTTTTAATGATATTTGCCGTTTTTATCTCCACTCGGAAAAGAAATTTTAAAAAGGGAAATATAATGTATGTCCATTAGCAAAATGTTTTGTTTATTTTTGGAAACACTGGCCGAGTGTGACATTGTCTGTTTGCTGTCAGCGTCCCCCTCCACGAAAGTAGATTTACAGAATGTACTGAGATAACAATCTGAATTATCAACTCCATTACTATATTTACTATTGTCTGACTATAATATGTATCACAAATTAACCCTGATGAACAAAGATCAGTCAATATGTAGCTTTAATCGCCTATAAAGCCTGTTCTTTTTAAATATGTAGTTGGAAATATTCCGAAGAGTTTAATTAATACTAAAGCTTAAAACCCACAAACACATTTAGTTCCCAAAAATTTATAAATAAAAGTACACTAAACGTTGAAGAGTTTAGAAACCTCCATTTCTGTTTGTTGCAATTGTAGCCCTCCCAGGGAATTTTATTTCTGACATAGTGGAGGATATTCAATAAAGTCTTCAGAGATTAAACTAAAACTTTTAAGCATAGCGTGAAATGAAGTTCTTAACCTACGAGGTTTAAACAAGTAGATAAATACATTAATTAAATGTACATATTTCAAACTTAAGTTTTTCGTTTCTCTGATTTGCAATAATTAATATAAAAGTCAACATTTCACTGCAGTTACATCGATCATAACTTATTTAACTAAACATATTATTCATTAATATAAAATGCTTATTGGCTGGCCCCGTAGCTCAGGGGGCCGTGCGAAGAGTCCGGGTTCGATTCCCGGCTGGTTTCTTTTTCTCCAACCAAGATGATTCCACATCTTCCCCAGAGTGAATGTGTGTGTGTAATCTAATGTTTGAAAACCAGTAACCCAAAGTCTACGAGATAACACCATTGCAATATGTTCTAAAAGGAGAGCGGTGACTGATAGAACCATTGCAGTCAAAGGCGGGGTATGATGGAACAATAAAAATGCTTATTTGCAACAGTTTTTATATTTCCGGTAAAATACCTGGCAAGAATATTTCAGAAAGTTTGTCGTAACATTCTCAAACATAACGATATAGGTTTATCTGAAGAGGTTGCTAGAAAGTAAACAGATCAAAGATTAATATTAAGGTTTCCATTTACACTGGAATTATTTATCGTGCGATTCGATTCTATCCGAAATTTATAACATTGCTTTTTTTTATTCTAATAAAATTTTAATTAAATAAATTTCTGTTATCGTAAAATCAATAAATTCTCCAACAACTATACCTCTCAAAATCCATACCTATATTTCAAATTTCATAGCAATGTGTCCAAAATTAGGTACAACTACAGTGGCATTTTATACATAGGTACAGAAACTGCCATAGTGAGAAACCGCGAAAATTAATTTTAAAGTAACATTTAAGTACCATATATTTAGCACCTTTAATCACCGTTGATACATTAAAAATGTCATATGTTACAAAGTATCTCCTTTTTATGACAAGAAGAAATATGGTCTATATAATAAAAACTTAAAATGTTGAAAAAATTGTGGATTTTCTGTAGATCCCGGGAAGCGAACAACATGCTCTATAACATCTTATTCAAAGAAATTAAATTCTGTATCAGCATTTTACAATTACGAAACATAAAATTGTTGTGTTACACTCGCATAAGTTTCTATTCTCTTGTAGAACTATTCTAACAGATGCTTATTCCTCTGTGTGTTTTATATTAATCGAGATAAAATTTTCGTTTGGTATTTGGTACTGGGATACTGCCAATTTGCCCTTATAGACAAATGCGCTCTCCGTCGATATTAAATATCTAGAAGATCTCACCAGCATCCGCTTGCTCTGTAGAGCGATGAGATGTAACCCTCAGGGTTTGCGTTGGTATTCTAAGAAGCAACTCAGAATTAATATTTTTTATTCAAGTTTTCTTCCTTTAAAACCTGATATGCGATAATTGAAATATGCCGATCACCTTGGTAATATAAAGTCACGTGTTCTAAAACAAATATATCCATAAATTACTGATTTCTTAGAAAATGAGAGACAGAGACGATACGTAGATCTGTTTTCGCTGCCAGCCCGACGCGAAGTGGATCGAAGCGACTCTACCTACGGATATATACTTCAGTTCAAACCTTTTTCGTTAGGCAACCATGGCTTTTAAATAAAGTTATTATTTATTTATTAACTTTTTACTTCTTCTTTCTTATTTTAAACTTTATTTACTATTTATATTGTTATTAATATTATTATTTATCTCTTATTCTCTTATTAATTATAACATGTAAATGTTTCTTTTAATGTCTTTATAATTTTATTACTTATTTAATGTATCGTTATAGTGCTGACGTCAAACAAAATCTCTTACTATTAACATCCAATTAATTTCAGTATCAAGGTATATATTCTTTCTGCTATCACGGTTCATTAATTCTTGCTTTAATTTTCAGAATTTGTGGAGCGAAGAAGTTTTTGAATGAAAGAGTGGGAAATAGCGTTAATGCTTCGGATACTTAGAAAACGTACAAGGCTAAATATGAAGAACCGAAGCGCTCCAAAACAAAACACCGACCTTAAAACTGAAAAGCTAAATCACTTCAAAGCTGTATTCCTGCAGCCAAGCAAATAAGCTTTTGTCTTTGGTCTCTCCAGAATTTGGTTGGAACAATGGACTCTTAAAATCGGAAGCTCTGGAGAAAACCGAAATATAATAACGCTGAATAAGGGCTAGATGTTTTCTTCCAGAAAAGCGTAATACATTGCAATAGAACTTACGCTCTATAAACTCGCTCTGAAACCTCATACAAAATGAAACGCTACATTGATAGGGAATTTCATCGGGGGAAAGCCATTCAATGAAATATAATTCCATTTACTACGGAAAGCGGAAGGCGATATTTTAGCTGAAATTCACCACGAATTGTTTAATATGAAGCGACGAAACGTAATTATTCGGAAAGATGATACAGGAGTAGCAATCAGAATTAAAAACGATTGTATGCATGAAAGGACATTTTTATTCGAAAATGTATTAGTAATGGAGAGCTATCGGCGGAAATTACATTCCCTAACACCTCCAGATAATGAAAAATTTCCCGTGAATCCTGTCTATTCCGAACATAAATGTGGCAGTAGCTTTCCCCTTCAAAGTATTCTGTTCGTTATTTCACTTCTTTCTGTACCAATAGTTAGGTATAAAACAATCCATTTTATTTATCATGTTTTTCATCGCATTTCAGCTGAGTGTTGTGAAGCTGTATTTATTCTCTCTTCATATCTTGTTAACAGAATGATTAATCTCAAAAGTACGTATCAAATTCACAGCGCTCCTTTTTTCCTTTTCGCATAAGCCAGCGAAGCAGTTTACCAATGGTCCCGTTTTGCTCACACTATGTCGTATAGGCAAATATCGTTACAAATCCAGAGAAAAAATAGACTGAGGGAATGGAGTTTAGGGTGAAACATCACTTGTATCCTCAAGTGACTGCTACTTAACAATACTTATGCTAGATGATTGAAAGAGATCTGTATAAAGTAAAATGTTTGCAAATATACGAATTAATAACTTAATGTAGGCTATGCCCTAGCATTCAGGTAACGCATCTTCTGTTTTCGTCAAGCAAAGCATCACGGAGGTTAAAAAATTCCTAGATTTCAACAAGTTCGAAACCTAGTTAAGATCAATTACCTGGATATATGTTTCTTTCAGGGGGGTTCCTTATTCTGAAAAGTCTTATGTCAAGATAACCGTAAGGACCCTGAGATCATTTCGTTCATTCACAGCTGATACAACCTATACCATTAAGGGACGTTAGATTAAAATGAAAGACGTCATACAGAGAGGGAAGTGTGCTGATAAAAAGGTGATATGATAACAAAGCTCCCATTCTACTCTTTATACGTTTTTCTTCGTACTGAAGAAAATCTCTTCTCCAAGTATTTTCTAAAGCTGAGTGCAATTCGATCCACATTTCGGCATTAAAAATGTAACGCTATGTGTCAGACCCAACAGGTAACAATATCGCATCACTGGATACCCGACAGAGCCAGATGTGAATACGAGACGAAACCACATGTTTGTTAATCCCAGGATTTCGTTGGTGATACACGGTGGGTAGCAATATGTATTTGAAATGTATCCCATCATATTGAAGGGATACATTTCAAATGCATATTGCTAAGCAAGGGAAAAACATATTTATTAAATACTAAGTCTAAGATATTACCATAATGTTGGGAGTTTAACATTATGATAATTGTTTAATATCACATCCCTTTGGTGGTATCCACCGTTACGAGAGCATTCTTGGGCTCTAATAAACATATTGTCCATAACTTTAGGAAGCATTTCTGCTGGATTGGTTCTATAACCTTTCGGATGTTTTCCTTCAGCTCATCAATTGTATGGAGTCTTGTGCTATACACATTTGCCCTTAGGTAACTCCATAGGAAGTAGTCCGGTGAGTTTAGATCTGGGAATCTCGTAGGCCAATGGATATCGTCGAATCTGGAAATGAGGCATTCAGGGAATTGTCTAAAAGTTCGGTTTAGCATTAATCTGTATGACTAGTAGCGCCATCTTGTTGCATCCTCATGTCTAAGATCGAGCCGTATCGTTTCAGAAATGAAGAAGGTTACAGCGCTCAGCATTAACTGTGACAGCTGCATTAATTTTTTCAAAGAATTAAGGAACCGTCGCACACCTTGACAAAGCAGCACTCTGTGACTTTGGTACCGTTCAAGGGTAATTCATGTAAGAGGTGAAAGTTCTGCCTAGTCCAAAATCTATGTTTAACTTGTTTACATATCCACTCAAATGGAAAGAGCTTCATCTGTTTTGATTAGGTGACGCACAAAATAATGATCCACTACAGAAGCAAGCTTCAAGAACATAATAAATTTCAGTAAGCGTCCTCATGACCATTATTCACTAAAGAAAATAATGAAACAGAAACCAGTACATCTCCAATCTTTAGCGCTTCTAATAAACTACATTTCAAAAATTGTACGCGAGTTCCTGCATTTCAGAGCATAAAGTATTATGTAGCCCGTCAATATGGCCCACCTTGTCTTTGTCATACTCTTGTATTTCCATTTAGCACGCTTTAAATCACCATTCCTTTCGTTATCTCATAATTAAATAAGGTATATTTGAATACTGGAGAATTTTCAAGACCTCCGTATTAGAGGAACACAGCACTGAACAAAATTCAGATTTTACAGACAAAACTTCCTTTGTTCGAAAATGATGTTGAATAGATGCGATGCCTAGATTTAGCATATATGCCAAACACTGCACAAAAGATCTAGAATATGGACATGATTATTATCAATATAATGTGAAATACTAAACCTAAACTTATGTTTAGCCATAGCAACAGCTATCGAAAAGTCATCAGTAGTGTTGCTATAACTGGTAAACTCAGACCAAATAAGTGCAGAAAGTCCAAACTTAAAATTAATAATATACCGTTGCTCTGGATGAAGAATTATAGCCTTTGTATGCCTCAGATAACTATAATTTCATAAAATCCCAAAATTAGGGAAATACATTTTTGGAAGGGAGCTGTGAGTTCATAGAAGTCATACGAATAATTTCTAGTGTGCTGACGTAGCATGCGTATATAGTATGATTTTCAGCTGGGTGACCACCTAGATGTCAGTTCTAGTAATATTGAACCTGGCTTGCTGTCCTATTCTCTCGCCAGCTGCTACTTCAGCTCGCTATAGGTTATTAAAAGTCTCCGATTTTGATGTAAGAGGAAGATAAAACAGTGCTAACAGGATTCTGTGTCACTTAACATTAAAGGGCTTATTTGGAGCATATTCGTAAACTTTCAATAAGGCTCTCTGGACTCTGTACAAGTAGTCTTAACGGTGGATAGAGGAATATGAGACAAGAACCCTAAGGAAGCACGCACAAAACACTAGTGTCGTAATGTATTTTATATCAGATATATGTTTACATAAACAATGGCATATTTCTATCAACACATCTATATTTTGTGCATGTTTCATTTAATGAAAATACACTTTACCTGGGCCAGAACAAGGATTCTCAATGGGGCAAAACGGGTAGTACTTAGTCTTTGTTTCCAACGCATCTGTACAGGTCGAGTTCATCATCTTCCCATCCTGTACAGCCTTCATGGGTCCATTTGAAGCACTTCATGCATCTCACCCAACCATCCTCTTTGTAAATGCATAATACTTATTACAATGAAGACATGTGGAATCGTTATCATCCAGTAATTCAGTCTGAATCACTACCCGAATTACTAATTTCTGGGACTTTGATTTGTTAGGATAACAATTTTTTGCGTTTTTCCTTTTCCAGGTTTCTTGCTGCTTTCCTTATAGATCGTTTCTATAAGAAGAATCAATGGTGATAACAGTCTTTCTTCTTGATTGTTTGTAAAATGTCGCTGATATGTTGCAATTTCGACTGTATCTCTTTGTGACACGATAAAGGAAAAGGAAAGTTTGACTCTTGGTTTTACGAATGTAAATCCGTGGCATATTGAGTATGTAACCTAGAATAATAAAATAGCTGTGAAAATACACTAAATATTACATTAATTTGTATTACAGTAGTCAGTTACCTTCTTTGAATCGACGACAAAATATCTAAATGCATGGGGCTTAACCGATTCTGTCCAGCCCGGTCCTACCCTCACTGCTGTATTTTAAAATGCTCGGGATTCCTTTCGAGTTGCAGCTAATAATAAACTTTCAGAGAATGGATTTACAAGCTTAACATTAAGACAATTGCCACGCTTACCCGCAAAACACACTGAACACAACTTTTATTGTTTGTAGGTTCAATGAATAAAATGAAGAATCAAATCACAAACTTGATTTTTCTTCATCGTGCAATAGATCCGTTACATCACGTAGCACCGGCATGGACACGTTATACATGACTGATAAGCATGAGAACAAGAAGTTATATCTCTCGATGGCAGATGGTATCTTACTCCAGTAAAAATTGCGTACACGCATTCACTCATGTACCATTATTACCCTATGTTCCCCTACTGTTATTACTCTTGTTAGAATGTATCTTCATTTTTGTAAATTAGGTGACTTTAAAAACCAAACTTACATGCCTGTAACATTTGACCGCTTTTCTAACCTACCTCTGAGTACTCCCTGGATAAACCCCCACTCCCTACAATTCCGTCACGATATGTGGTAATCAATGAAGACAACGTGATAGCCCACATGAAGTTCCAGTTTATAGTAGAGGGCTACCAAAATGTTACACTATAAGGTTTCTGGAAACCCTTTCAACTAATTAAGTTACTTCAACCAGGCTGTACTAAATTTCAATGGAATCAATCAAAGATTTATATTAACCTTAACTGTTTTTCGAAAGAAAAGGCCCGCCTTGGTAGCGTAGATGGTAGCGTGTCTGTCTCACGTTCAAGAGGTCGCAAGTTCGAATCTCGGTCAGGGTGAGTTACCTGGATAAGGTTTTCTCCGGGGTTTTCCCTTATCCTGATAGACGAATGTCGGGTAACTAAAAGCTCCATGGACTCCGGACTCATTTAAGCATCATTTCACACACTTCATTCATCGTCCGATATGACTTAACGTTGGAGGACGTAAATTGCAAAAAACAGAGAGAGCGAGAGAGAGAGAGAGAGAGAGAGAGAGAGAGAGAGAGAGAGAGAGAGAGAGAGAGAGAGAGAGAGAGAGAGAGAGAGAGAGAGAGAGAGAGAGAGAGAGAGAGAAAGAGAAAGAGAGAGCGAGAGCGAGAGAGAAGTGTAGCCCCAAACTTAAAGGCTCTTCGGCTTAATTGCATGCAAGTAGAGTAAGATGGATGTTATGTATATGTAGACCACATGGATCATGCCTGCTTCGGTAGCGTAGATGGCAGCGTGTCTGCTTCACGTTCAATAGGTCCCGAATTCGAATCTCTGTCAGGGTGAGTTACCTGGGTAAGGTTTTCTCCAGGATTTTTCCCTTATCCTTAAATACGAATGTCGGGTAACTCTAAGCTCCATGGACCCTTGAGCATTATTTCACCCATTTCATTCACCATCCATATGGCTTAACGTTGGAGGACGCAAAGTTACATAAAAATATAGACCATAAATTTTGTTCAACGGAGTAAATAATATTGCTAACCATTACTTTAGGAGTTCGTAAAATAGTACCTCTTATGTCAAAATTGGCTGACTGATTTACCATCTTTCAAAACCGAGGAGCTATTAGTAGGAGTTAATGTATCAACAATCACAATCCCAGCTAGTGTCTGCAAGTATTGCTATTTTATAGTCGAGAATTAATATAAAATACACTTTTTTGACTTCTCTTTCAATATGGACTGATATTTAATACCTGTGTATTGGTTCGAAATAATGGTGGTTGAAATGTTATTCAATGTTTAAAAAATTACAAAGTATTGATATTTAAAGCTCACTTGTGATAGAACTTAAAACTTGAGCTTTAAGGCTCTAGTTAATACTATATAAGTCAATATTTGTATTAAATAATAACGGAGAAGATTTTAATTTAGAACTGAACTGCTGAGTTGTTTGAAGTAACATTAAGGGCGGAGGCATAGCAATGATCGGCGAGATAATGAATAATGTTTTGTTGACTCCACGTGGACTTGGCTCGCAATTCCAAACATAATTCAATTACGTAACGACTACTCTCTCGTTGCTTTGACTAATTAATTGAATGCATCCTCGCTCTTTTGGTGAACGTTCTATGTTAATGTAATAACGTGACAGCTAATGAATTAGTAGCAGAAATGTTAATAATATTTAACAGAAGTTGACACTGACGGCATCGTTTCCTTCCTTAGGCTTCCTTCATTAGCTAGTCCTGATTAGCGAACCTTTGCCGTCTTCAAGCTCTTTCATCAGAATACCTCATCCTCATTTCTGCTGCAAATTAGATGTAACGTTTTGTTTATAAGTATATAGTTCATGATTTCATCCACTACACGGATACTTAAGGGCGCGAAACTCTACTCAATGGCCAGATGTTTCTTTCTATAGAAGTATTATTAACTTAATTATGTATTTGTTTTGTGAGCAAAAGATGGAACATTCACACATAGGTATTCAATTTACTATGTGCCTTTAACATATACGAAGTTTGAGAACGTGTCCGTCTTGACGGCGTAGATGGTAGCATGTCTGCCTGACGTTCAGGAGGTCACGAGTTCGAATCTCGGTGAGAGTGAGTTATCTGAATAAGATTTTTTTCCCAGGGTTCTCCCTTATCCTAAAAGACAAACGTCGAGTAGCTCTAACCTCTATGTATCCTATGCTCACTTGAGCATCATTTTACCACTTCATTCATCGTCCAGCATGACTTAAAGAAGCAGGAAGACTTACATTTAAAAAAGCAGCATTTGTAAAGGTTTTAGCTTTTTCAGATTGTTTTACCATAAAATTTATTTTTCTCTATGCGTATGTAATTAAAAGTTAAAAACAAAATTAATAAATATACCAACGTCAATTTTCAATGCAAGTAATATCCAAAATATTCTTACAATGTGCGACCAAAGTTGCATGCTATAGTTCACTTCACTCTTGCAAATTGCTTAAAGAATAACACAAATTAAACTAAATCAAGATTTCAGGAATAAGCAGATGTTTTAATCTTTATGTTCTCCTCAGAGTCATTTCAAAATAAACTATACATTAGCAATTATAACAATGTTGAACTTCGGTAAAACCACGATGACTGTGGACCCTGAATAGCCAAGCTATTTTATTTACTTATTTTAATTTTTATAGAACCCAATTTTCCATTAATTTCTACAGTAATGAAGAATTTTACTTGAGAATGACCTATTGGTGTTATTTTATGAAAGTGTATATGTAATTTAAGTATTTATTTTCCTGTTTAATACGTTAGGATTATTCCGACATCGTTCAAACTCTGGTGAAAATAGGGAATGATGCTTCTATGGACAAAATTCCCAAATCTGGGAGTTAAGAGTAGAAAACTCAGAATGTGGAACAGACGGCTACGGAGGTTCTGAACAGATGTGCAAATAGTTAAGTCTAAATTTTCTCGTGCTTATTTCGTCAGTCCACGGTTTGTTATATCAAACGTTTTGCATGCTGCCTAAAGCATACGGCGTTCAGCTATGTTTCATTGGTTTAAAGCATGTCAAACATTCAATTAATAACCAACCTATTGGATTACGAAGCATAGGACGGTCACGATGTATAGATTCGTCATAATTCTTCTGGATGTGTTTGCATCATAATTCGTAGTTTCATTCTGAATACAATGGATTTTGTCGCGGATTAATACCGTAGTATTTAATTTAGACGAACGGAACAAACCATTTTGGTCCTTTGATATTCAAACCCTTTCTACTATTGAAAACCCTAACTACAGATATTAATTTTCCTCGTAGTAAAATTTTTGTCACTATATCATGAACTTCTGTAACTTTCGTTCTTTCATTTGAAACAATATTACCATATATTAAGTCGTATCGAACAACGAATGAGTTGCCCGACATCATATTTCATAAGCAAACATCCCGGATAAAACCTTCCAGATAACACGCTCTGACGGAGATTCGAACTCAGGACCTCTTGAACGTGATTCAGACACGCTACTACCTGGGAAACATGGCAGGTTATTTGTAATTACATGAGAAAATATAATTTTGTTAAATTATTCCCAAACATAAAGAGAAAATGCGTGTGTGTAAAGTTTGATTGCAGTATGTTAGTACTTAAAGTATTAATTATTTAATTGATTATATTACCTAAAGCTAAGGAAAAAGAACAAAA
>CM060949.1:102517191-102708002 GCA_030765055.1 Mantis religiosa
TTTGTACAACTTTAATCTTGTATCTCTTCTTGTTTATTTCTCAACGTTCTATACACTGTTCCACAAATAATTTGGAATGTTGAAAGCTTGTTGCTCAAATCTTTGTCTGTTTTCATCATATAATATATATAGTCCCCAAGTTTCTCAACATATATCTCCCATAGTGGTACCAGTTTCAATATGCCGTGTTCGTAGAAATCCGTTTGGTTAGCGTATATACGCTATATATAGCGTATCTGCAGACTGTCGATTTCACCCCCGCATTTGTCGCAAAGCGCTGGCCGGCCAGAAGTTTCTTCAAGGGGCCAAACAGATGAAAGTTCGATGGTGCAAAATCCGGACTATATAGAGGATGCTGGAGCACCTCCAAAATATATACGTTGACTTTTTCACCAACAGGAGCAGCAACATGGGGCCGAGGCGTTGTCATGAAGTTTGACATCGCCCAGCCGCAATACCATAACAGAAAAAAAAAGTTGTGCGATACTTTTCGATCTGCCCTAGTATATGGTGTATATTTCTAACATTCACCAGTGTTTCGAATGTTATGTTTTCCGAAAGTGTTTATTGTGTTCTATGTGTATTTCAATAGGCCATAACTTTTGAACCAATAATGAACACACGTGCAACTTTGGGAGAATATAATACACAATTGGAGATTACATTACACTATTTACATCTCAGAGAAAATGTTGGTAGTGTCTTCCACCAGCATCTAAACATGTTTGCACTCGTCTCACCATTCTCTAAAGTTTTACGGAGAGTATACTCGCCAATGTTACTTATTTCGGTTCGAAAGGTTTCCTTGAGAACATTAATTTTCCGTGGCCTTTCTTGTTCACTCTATTTTTTATATACCCCCAAAAGAAAAAAATCCGGTGAGGTTGGGTCAGTGGATCTGGGGGGGGGGGGCACAAACCTTTTGAGATTATCAATTATCAAAGAAACTGGGTACAAGTTTCATGATGTCATTAGATGCCACGTTGCTCCAATTTGCTGCAAATAACCTTCTCTCAATTGATATCATCCAGATGCTCCACAAATGTCTTGAAGATACCTATATAAATACTGAGGCTTTCACGGCCGGCATCTTTAATTCCACTATGTTGTCCGGGCTTGTAGGCCGTGGTCCATTTGTATTTCTTTCCGACGTTTCGCTGAAAACTGCGACTGCGGACTGCGACAAGACAAGACAGTCTTGTGTTGGACTCCTTGACTTAGAACCCTGAAGATGCCGAACGTAGTTTTCGGAGAAACGTCGGAAAGAAATACAAATGGACCACGGCCTACAAGCCCGGACAACATAGTTAGTGGAGATACCTATATAAACTTCAGTGTCTACAGTCGTATCAAAGAAAATAGGACCAACGATTCATAATTGCTAGTGGGGGACACTTCCAACATTTTCTCTGAGATATTGATAGTGGAATGTAATCTCCCAATTGTGTATTATATTTCTCTCAAAGTTGCACATATATCTTATTATTGGTTCAAAAGTTACGGCCTATTGAAACGGTTCAGGTTTATATGGATCGCACTGTATAATCCAACAGTTATAATTTCGAGTGTTAAGACTAAAAAATGCTTTAATTTATTGCATCAATGTCGAAACTCAGTTCAAACAGATCATTATTAGTCTTCATAAAATGTGTCAAGTTGTGTTTATCCCCATACTGGCCCATTGCTCTGAGATAATATGTCATATTTTATCAGCTGGTAGCAGACACACCAGAGAACGAGTTTGGACAGGGCTTCAAATGTGACGTATTGCATCAATATTAAACATTTTAATAAATGCAACAATAATAACTGAAATATACACGGTAAACAAAACGCTTGCATTGTGTAAGTAAATCCATCAGGCAAACTATGCAGTTTTAAGATATAAGAATGCAAAAGAAAATAAAAAGGAAGGAGAAAAGAAAGAAAAATAAATAAACCATTCCCAATGAATTTGTCCTAATGAAGACAAGTCTTGATAAATTCATAAATACAATGAGAGTTTTAATAGTGTTCAACGAAAGGTTAGTTTCGAGGGCGTTATCATTACTTTGAGAAAATTTATAACTAATAAAAAATGTCCAAGCAGCTTGCAATAATTTTCAATCAACTCAAATTTTCCCATAAACAGTTAGGACAATGATAACTACTGACGAGGTTGAAAGGCATATGGGATATATGCCATCAGTGGTAAGGTGGTTCATTTGTCAAGGTTAGTTTTGCTAAAAGACGGTGTTGCATGTCTAATGAGAGACACTGAAACACAACACAAGGCTTCTGTGGTCAGGTTCATGTGACAAGTATTGTGTTTACAGGGTAACCGCTAGTTGTAATTACATATATGAAGGGATTCGTCGGAGAACGTTTTGGTCAAGGTGAACACCGCGATCACGCGCACAATAAGGCTTTGGTTACCTTAGTGTTTGTTCTCTATTTCTCCTTCTGGTCCTGTTCGCTACACGTGCTGGTATAATGCTTCTTACCTGCAACAAAACAGAAAACATGGTTTATTTAAGCGTTACTTATCTATATTTCAAGAATAAAGCAATGAAAAAACAAATACTCTGATTTGAATATCCACAAATGCTGCTGATACAGTGTAGTATCATTATTTAGATCTTAAATAAAGGGAGTGATAGGTGAAAAATGAGTTATTTTAACGTCATGCTTAATAAAAAATATAAGTAATAATATGCTCAAGTTTTTCTTCTGAATCAAAATCAAAATCCTCCTTCCCCTTCCCCTTCCCCTTCCCCTCCTCCCCTTCCCCTTCCTCCTCCTCCTCCTCCTCCTCCTCCTCCTTGTCCTTCTCCTTCTCCTTCTCCTTCTCCTTCTCCTTCTCCTTCTTCTTCTTCTTCTTCTTCTTCTTCTTCTTCTTCTTTAACTTCCCTGGTTATACCACTAACTTTGTGTTATTGAATTCTTGGCCCTCTTCCCGTTATTCCACTAGGCATCGGGTTGAGGAACCGCAACTCTGGATCAGATAGAGAAATCCAGGATGGGTGATCAGCCCAATGCCTGGAATGAGAGTGAGAGAAGTAGATGAACGGAATGAGGGCAAAGTGAATGAAAGGATAGATGATAACTGAGCAACTGGTGGAATGATAGCGGGCAAAACAGGACAAAAGCAATCGTAGCGCCGTGTTATCCCCCACAAATCTCACAATCGGTGGTCTGGAATCGAACCCGCCTTGGTGAGAGTCAAATGGACTAACTACTCGGTCACGGCGCGGCCCCCAAAATAAACATTTAGCAAGGAAAACTTGGCTTCCTAAGGATTTGTTATCTTTATTAAATAACCGAATTGATACTCAATGGGATCGTGGATTCATTGCTTATTATGATAAAAAGAACTCTGCAAATCTTTCAACTGGTATCTCAGCTACATATTGTGCAAAGAAGCTATCTCAGCACTCTTGGAAATTTCGTTTAAAGGAAACGTTATTTTGTTTCACATTTGCAGTGGCTCTAACCACATTAGGAAAAGTTTAGGGCATATTATGATTCAGCACGTGCCCTATGTATTCGTCCGATCACGTTTCCCAAGAACTCTTACACGTAAATCTTGCGTAACACCATATACCATCCTTTCAAAGTTTAATAATATTAAGTTATTAGTTTTAGAGAATTCAACTTGATGTGGCGATTTAGCTTCTATTTTATTTTAAAATAGCCTAACCTTATGAATAACGCTGTCAGATACTGGCTAAACCTACCTGTTTAACACTCCACTTAGCTAGTAGCGTGCAATATTTATGTTATTGATATCGAGAGTTCAACATATCATTACCGGATTTACCTCAGAACCTCCAGATTTACTTTTCTCTTCGGAAAATCCTGTTGAGTACTGAATTACTGCGAAACAGATTCCACGTTTTAACTCATCTAAAACATCTAAATGCACAATTAGCATTATGTCAGTTAGCTCGCCTGGCCCCTTGATTATTATTTAAGCAGATCAAAATTTTTTCAATTAGTTTTTTTATCCAAAGACATATTCACTACAAAAGTAGCCTCCTTCTCTCTTAGCTTCATCTATGAACCATTTACAAGTATTGTCCATTATTCAAATATCTTCTGTTCCAGACATTTTCCGCATTAACCATTCTTTCCAACGCTGCTGAGACATTCATGACAATTTTATGCTCTGCTTATTGAAACATTTGCTACATCATTATTTGTTGTGTTTCGATTATAAATGCAACTCTAAGAGTAACACCTTCGCTATATGGAAACTCTATGTATGATTTCTCTGAGGCTTGCCCTTGTTCCTTGTAGATGAATGTTTTAAGTAGGGCAGCCAACGCTCTTCTCAAGGGAGGAAACATGCTTACTCCAATGCAACGTTGTGGAACATGGGGAAGAACTTTGTGCTGTGGCTTGGAAACATTGACCCCTTTTCATCTGGCTTTAACCTTTGGCCTCTGGCCAACTACTGCCTCGTATATAAGTCAGCAAGGACAAGCTAGACCTACTAGCACTAATACTTAGTACGCAAACTCGGATAACAATAGTAGAACAACAAAGGAGACGTTATAAATCAAAATTTTATATAGGTGTTACTGCGTAAAGGATGGTCACCTAACTTGCGGAATAATTTTAAGAAAGCTGTTCAACAATAATAATGACTAAGATTAAACCACCATTGCAAAAAGCACACACATGTGTATATGTGTGTTTGTGTGTGAAGAACTGAAATGAACCTAGCTTATAAGCAGCAACAATCAACAATTTATTCCAGTACATATTACCCAATTTAGCCACAAATTTCAACAGATCTTTGTTTGAGGACGACCTGAAGAATTTGACATTTTGATATACCGGCTTAAAATATTATTTTTTAGCACAATGACCATTTTAAAGTTCTCACATATTATCACCATGACTCATTACGTTAACATAAGGTATGGCTTTGTTTCCATGACAGTGACTGTAGAGAACAGTGTTCAACTGCAGATACTGTTACATCAATGAAATTCTTTCCCTACTCATTAACTGCTCTGATTTACTGTTCGTTTTAAATAAGAAGGACATTTTGACAATTACTGGAGGGGCATGTTTTCGTAGGATTTCCATAGAAACCTCCCCTTATCTACTGCTCTAACTAGCAGTTTCTACCATTACCCTTCCCCTTCGCCTACAAACTGAACTTTGAAGTGTAGCTTATTGCAACATCATACTAGCATTGTTTTCAAATTGCTTACTAGCTATTACGCCAACGCTGTTTTCACACTTCTTACTAACAGTGAACTGTCGCAAGTTACCTTTTGTTTAAATCAGGGTAAGAAAGGTACTGGCGGTGTGACGTCAGCTCCGTAAGCTCTAACCGCCAAATATGCCCCGGAATGAAAGGCAGTTTAGCGTCACCGCGCTGATTACTACTGCCCAAGAGGAAGGAAATAGTTTGATGTGTAGGAGTTCCGACAGCGTAAGAATGACAGGAAACGTTTCGGGTATTAAAAATATGTACAACTTACATCTTGGATGTTGCAATATTAATGCTGACTGCTTTAATTACACAATTGGTCACAGTTTATAAACAATTACATTATGACTGTGCTATGAGAAAATATATAAAACTTCAACTCGTAGTTTATCTGAAGGTCAGGCATGTTATAAAGTAAATAAGGTAAAACAAAGTAATTTTCTCTGCCAATTAGAGGAGACCCATTCAGAAGAACATTACGTGGACATGTTCCGACACTTTCCTTTTCGTTTTTCTTTAACTAGTTTATCAATGTCAAGACGTAATATCTGGGAAATTTGTAATCGAAGGCTGCATGTTAGATTGTGATCCCACAAGATGCTTCAGGGGTTTGACTTAGCTAATTTCATAATAGAAAAAAATTGTTCGCACACATATGTCGAGCCAAACATACACAATGTCCATGCCTCAAGTGAATACAACCTCGAAAGACTGGTTTGGGGGACTTTCTTGTAAAAATCAGCCAAGTCTTTCTTGTGTGTATATTTGTCCTTCAATAAATCGTCACAGTGTAAATTTATCAGTTCCATTTGGTACGTGGCAGCTACATTGTCATCGAGTGCGCTACACACTTCAGAATCTGTACTCACAGCGCCGTTTATATAGGCAACTTGTACTACACGACTCTTGCCTGACGTCACGCGCACTGCAGGCCTTGCAGAGTCTAAAGAATGAGATAGTGTTCCCATATTTTCCTAATATGTCTTAATACACCGCTCTTTTTCTTTGCAATTCGCAACTGGCCAGGATTCCACGCTATTTTTTGTATAACATGCATCAAAAATTAAATAAAATTATAATAAACGTTTAAAATCTTTATTTTGATTTTTCGATTAATTTTTTGTACCGCAGTTCAACAAAACTCGGTGGTTCAATAAGCACAAGAATACATACTTCAGTTGGACAATAACTACTTATACCGTAAAAACAAATTTTATTGGCAGTAACACCAAATTATATCCTTCCTGTGGAACATTTATTTCCTTTATCTATTTATGTTTGAGCTGTCAATTGAATATTATTTAATTTCTGCACTCCAATATATATTCTGGTGGTAGTTGTTCAGGGTACAGCTTGTGATTATTGGCAGACACAAACAACTAACAGGAACAAATGCTCTAATGATCATCCATTGTAAATGACCATCAGTTTCATTGGAACTGTTAATCATGGTCTTATATGTACACTCAAGTAGTTTTCTCTATACACTTTTGTAAAAACTATTCTTAAGAACAATGTTTTTGAGTCGACTTCATGTTAATCAAGATAAACGTTTGAAGAAACTGTTAAATCATCTATCCTTATATGAATAGAAAAATAAAGTAGGCTTACATGATACTTAAAATCATTTAAGAGCTGTTCCCTATGTGATGACTTGACAAATAGCCCTGAGAGGTCACTTGAGCCACATATACCAGACCGGAGGGACCGGGGCGCTTACTACGTCCCATCCTCTTATACTGCACTCTGTAATGAGCAGAGTGGGGACAGTGGCCAGGCGGAAAAAGGTGCTGCACAGCGAGGTCAGTTGCATGCACAGAAATAAAAAACTCGAAAAATGCAATTTTCATAAATATTTTAACGAAATTTACATCTCGTTCGGTTTAATAGTTAAACCAAAAACATGCAGAATGTAAAGACCTTAAAAGGCATTTCCAGAAATTTGAGAATGTGTATATGAGTATAAAGCATGCACCATATACACCATATACGCCTTTGATATTTTATAAAAATCATTACAGCCATGTTTTAGAAAATTGATATTTGTGTGTGTGTGTGTGTGTGTGTGTGTGTGTGTGTGTGTGTGTGTGTGTGTGTGTGTGTGTGTGTGTGTAATTTTACGTCCTAAAAACGTTAAGTCATAACGGACGGTGAATGAAATGGGTGAAGTGATGCTCAAATGTGTCCAGGGCCCATGGAGCTTAGAGATACCCGACATTCGCCTGTAATGATCAGGGTAACTCACCCTGACCGACATTAGAACTCGGGACCTCTTGAACGTGAGGCAGACATGCTACCATCTACGCTACCGAAGAGGGCATTTTCTAATTAATATGTATGTATATCTAATTTTTGGATAGAACTCAATAGCTTTTCTGCCTACTTTGCATGTACATGTTAGGGAAAATAAAATTAAAAGCGCACAGCACCACTTTTTAAATTTTAAGACAATGAAATCTTGAAAAAACAGAAACATAGTGTAAGTTCTCCTCTTCTCTGTGGACTAGCAGTCACGATAGAGACCGCTACCATTACGATCTTGTTTACCACAAGTGCAAAAAGAGTGTTGCAAAATAAATGCGAATAGTTAAAATATTACACCTTATTCCAATGCTATCATATCTCTACTGCCGTTGTACAATCTAAACGAAGGTACACAAAAAAGGGAAATTTCCACCTTCAAGGTGGAGCAGCTCTTTACACATTTGACGTTTCACTTATGAAGGTAAATAGTTTACGTATAATTCCGTTTTCTGTGCAGGAATGGTTCTGCAAATATTTATTCACAGCACAGCTACGTAGACTAATACAGCCTGTGCATGTAAAATTTGTTTGACAAGAGCGGAAATGGATTTCTGGAGAAAGCGGGGAGAGAGGACAGTGCTAACTCGCACCCCCTACCCCATCCTGTAATGAAACTTCTGCACCGAATTACTACCCGCTAGTCGACGTGGTTTAGATGCTAAGCGTATCAGCCACACTAATCCCTGAAAATAAATTTTCATAAAATAGTCTAGTCCAGTGAATGTAAAGTTCAGTTCAGCTGAATGGTTAGACGGTTTCGCGTGTAAAAATCGTATACACCGTGCCTTAGACCTTATGCGTAGCTCACATCCATCTTGACGTGCTTACTTGCCCATTCATTTCATATCAGTCACATAAAAATTACTTAAATGATTTCAAATATAAATATTATTGAGATATTCTGGGAATACGAGCTGAAAGCGTCCAAGACATCAATCACTGATATTTGAAACAAAAGCTTGTAAACTATCCATACATAAGTTATCCACATTTGTGTGTTCCACAGGTATGAAGAATTTTTCGATTCACAGAATTACTTATTTCCTGACAGTAACATATCAGGATACACCGGAATGGTTAGAGTTATGTGAACTGATTTATGATTGTGTTCCAAAAATGGGTTACATCATCATCATCATCATCATCATCATCATCATCATCATCATCATCATCATCATCATCATCAACCTTCAAGATAGGCCAGATAGGCCTGTTTCAGCTCAGAAGGGATCTTCCCAGCGTCTCTGTAGTCTTCCAGCGTCTCTAATACCAACTGGTTTATACTGCAAGGCCTGTTTGGTGAGTCTTTCTTCTGGAACTCGAGAGAGATGATCTTGCCATTTCAATTTGTACTGCCTGAGTTTGTCATTTAAAGTAAATATGTTTGTTTTTCTCTTATTGTTTCACTTTTAATGTGATCTTTAAGACTATAGCCAGCTACGTACCTCAGAAATTTCCTTTCAGCCGTTTCAATTATTCTTTTATCAGTTCTGTTCAAGGTCCAGGTCTCGGCTCCATAAGATATAACAGGCTCTGCCATAGTTTAACTTTAATATGATATCTCTTCTTTTGTTCTTCAATGTTCGTTTTATAGTGCCACATATGTTTTCAAATTTATAGATCTTTTGTTTTAAATCTCTGTTACATTCATAGGAAATATCACATCATAAGTAATTAAAATATTTAACTTGTTCTAGTATTTTGTTTTTGAAGAAAATTAGGCGTAGGGATGTGGCGACCCCATCGCCCAGTGTCTACTGACACTGCAATCAGCCATTCGAGAGACTGCCGGGATTAGCGGTCCACCTTGTATACAAGGAAGGTCTTCTATCGCTTTGGAAAATAAAAAGCTCCTAAAGATAGACCTTTGCCCAGGGTTACGGGTGAAGTCTTCAACAACAAACCTAGCGGAAGAAATTTTCGGTCCGGCAGTTTGTGGAAGAAGCAACCCTACCATTGGGGTTAATACAATAGAGAGAGAGGAGAAAACTCCACAGCAATCTCCTAGGAGAGAGCACTCGGAATCCAAACTCTGGTCCTCCTGGTAGGGGGTTTTGCGATCGGGCTGGTAACCCATCCAAGTAAAAACGTACTTAATCAAGCAGCTCAGAAGAGAAACAGCCGGATGGATCTAAAAACAGGTTACAATATCTTTTAATCGGATATATCTGATTGCGATCTAGTGGACATTTGCCATGCGGGATATCATTGGAGGTTCTTAATCACAAAATTGCAACAACAGATGCAGAAATTCCCCTACATGTTGCTCAAGCAAACAATAGCAGTTGTAATTAGTGTCTGGGTAATCATTTTGAGAACCAAAGCATCTGAATCTTTACAGGAAGCTTGTATTAAACTTGTATTATACAATTAGCTTAATACTAATACACGGTACAGAACTTGGATTTGTTAAAATGTGTGCACATGTTCATAACGGAACGTCTGTGCTGACCCATGAGGTACATTTGACTCAATTTCACTCGTGCACTAACTGCGTACCCAACCTAACTTTTCTAATTTTTTTTTCCTCTTCCTCTCGCTTTCTCGTTTTTTATTTTATTTCCTTGAAATAATTTTGACTAAACATAGCGCTTGCGCTTCAAAATACTATAAATAGTTATAGAATTCTAGTTAGTGAAAAGTGCAATTGGTATTAATATTAATTGATCTGGGAGAGCGAACTTACTTTTCAAAAAATATATGCCACACTACGATTCTGGTGCTTAATAAATATTTACTTCAATCCCACCCCTATCCATAGAGTACAATATATTGTTTCGCATGAATGATTTTGTAGGCTTATCCCACACCGAGGCTTTGGATGCATTGAAAGCAATGATCATTTATTTCCTATCCTAACTTTAGAGAGTAATCGTATAAGAACTTCCTGAGATATATGGATCAGTCAACAACGATTCAAAATGTAGAAAATTATCATCGTCTAATATTTCAAAATGCTCCATATGTGATATAGTCATACTCGCAGTGGTGGCTTTCATCCACAAACACGGACCAACACGTTGTGCTTCAGATTTTTAATATTTGGGCTTGTCAGGGGTTGCTAAAATTATATGTGATATTAAAAAGCCCCAACTCACTAATTACGAAAATAGAAAAAGGCACAGGTACTCGGCACTGCAGTGTATCCCCCCCCACTTTGGAATCTACTTTGAAGTGCCTCTAAAAACTGCTGTGCTCAGATGGTACTACATACGTGCAAGCACAAGTTGTATCTCTGTCAATGGATTTCAGATGAAATAAACACTACTACTACGACGTTAATCCACTTATTTGCTAGAATCACATCAAACGAAGTTGTCCCTTGATAAAATGTTCAAAGAAAAAGCATACGAGTTTGTCTTTCAGAGCGATATTCCTTCATTAAATCTAATTCAGCTAAACCTTCTTTGAATTTGAATTTGTTATTTGTTACATAGTTTCCTATTCATATATGTACGAGGGCTGTTCAATAAATAATGATCAATCTGTTTACGGTCATAACTTTTAGCACTAAAATTCAATCTTATTATATTCTGTTAGATTAATGTGATACAAACACGCCGAAGTAGTTTCATTGTTGGTACTACTGGTTCCCGCTTGTGAAAACCAGGCAAGTTCAGACATGTTCAGTATCGCCTGCCGCTGCATTGAGGTAACAGGCAGTTAAGGTTGATATTAGAGGAAGATCCGGAGTTTCTTTCAAACGTAGTCACTGCTGATGAAACTTGGCTACATCGTTTTGATCCTCAGAGCAAACAACAAAGCTCAGTGTGGAAATCTCCCTCATCACCAACCCCTCAAAAAGCAAAGGTGGTTGCTTCAACTGGGAAAGTTATGGTCATCTCATTCTTTGATATTCATGGAATGGTTTATCAGTATGTCGTACCTGCACTCACATCAGTAACTGGATAATACTACAGGGATGTCCTAGAAACATTGAAAGTCCATATCAGGCGCATAAGACCACATTTCCGTGAAGCAGGCTGGATGCTGCACCACGATAATGCGCGGCCGCATATTGCAATGATGTTGCTGGATATCTTGCAAATATCAACGTGAAGTGCATCCCTCACCCTCCCTGTAGTCCGGATTTAGCCCCATGTGCCTTTTTTCTATTCCCTAACTTGAAGAAACGCCTTCGTGGGAGGCATTATCCATCATTAGAAGCAGTGGTGAAGGCTGCGGAGGCGATTTTGAAGGATCTCTCAAAAATGGGTTCCAGCATGTCTTTGAAGACTGACAGAAACGCTGGGACAAGAGCATCGCATTCAGGGGAGACTATTTTGAGAAGACTATCAGAATTATGAGGATGAGTAAAGGTACGTTCTCAAAAAAAATTGTGGCCATTCTTTATTAAACAGCCCTCGTATTAAAATGTATATAATATATACATCTATATACCTATACATACATATATACACTCTATGATTTGTATTTGTGTAACTTTATTTGCAAAACTTACTTTACAATTTTCTGTTCATCCCGCCCAGTTTATTTTGCATGTAATTTTACACAGTTACAGTAAAGAAAAAAGAAGCCTTTTCAACCATAACTTAATGTGTCTAATATATGCTCATATAGGAATCTATTACACTTAATCCCTGGTTATTTGTGTTATGAACATCCTGATGCATTTCTCTGTATTATTCCTAAACTATTTGCAATAATGGTAACCCTTTCTGTAACTGCATTAGTCATAATGTTACTTGCAATAATTTCCTTATGTAGTATATTACCAATTTTTGTTCCCACATAGTCTCTCTCCAACCGCTTAACAGATTACATTATAATTAAACAACGGAATGTTCCCTCTGACTCCTTACCCACTACAGATCTTTCTTCGATATTTTCTCTGAAGCATTTTAATGGCAATATTCCCGCTAGCACCTAAGCAGTCCTTTCTTTCTCCAATTTACTACAAAAATTCATGTATTTTCTCCTATTCAATCCTTTTTAATTATTATATATGATTCTGGAGAACGCTTATCTCTAAAATTAAGCCAAATATCTTGTCTCCCCTATATCTTAAGCCGTTTGCCAAATTTCATTCCACAATTCTATTGTACTTTTAACACCTTTTTCCAGAGCTCACCAGCTCTTCTAGCTTTAAACTTCTACATCAATATTTTAAAATTCTCTCCATCATCAAACTTTTTCTCCTACTCTCCCTAATTCTTCCAATGATGTTCCATTTGTTGAAACTTTGAGTAGCAAAACACCCCCCTACAAGAATTTGTGTATATTAAATCAATTTAGGGTAACTTTATAATGTAATATTGACACTACAGCTGAGGTCACACCAATGCTGCATTCTCTACCTTTGTCCAAGGAGGTCAGAGTTAAGCAAATGATAGTTGCTCTAAATGCAAAATAAAAAGACAATACTTACCATACTAGGCATGTCTTAATTTAACTTTAAATTTTATTTTATTTATTTGTAACAAATATTTAGTTTCAAGGATTAAAATACCTAAATTAAAACATTTTAAAATTTTCGTCTAAGGTTATTATCATTCATCAATGTTGATGATATTCTTGCAATTGTTCCTGATAAACTCATAAACAATGCTTTAAAATTACTAAATTTGCAAGATAAAGCTATAAAATTTACGTTAGAAATTGAAATTAATGGATTTCTTCCCTTTCTAGATCTAAACATAATAAAAAATAATAATAAATTAAACTTTGGGATTTATAGAAAATCTACTAATATTGATAACTACATAAAAAAATAAAAGTTTTAACCCTTGTTCACATAAATTTGCTGTTTTCAATAGTTTGATTTATAGATTAATAAATATATCCCTGAATAAAGATGAATTTAATAAAGAACATTAACATATTATTAATACTGCTTTAATGAATGGTTTTAATAAATACTTTATACATAAAAGAATTGAAAATTTAAACATCAAAAAACTGTTAATAATATCTCTACCTTTAGGATAATAAAAGACGATTATAATTTTTAAAAATGTACTTACCATCCTAGGTTAATAAACATTTTCAAAAAAATTCAAAGGGTTTGGTGTAACTTTAGTTCCTCAAAATAAATATAGTATTAAAAATTTATTGCATTTCTCTAAAAAGATAAAATTCCTAATAATAAAAAATTGGTATTTATCAGTTTAATTGTTTTGATTGTGATAAAGTTTATATTGGAAAGACAAACCATAATTTATAATCTAGTACGAAAGAAAATTTTCGTAACATTAAGTATAAACAGACTGATAAATTGGCCGTAGCAGATAATGTTTGGTAATTTAACCATGAAATAAATCCAGAAGTTAAGTTATTAAAACAATTAAATGGTCCGATAGTTGGTTTGATAAAATATATTTTAAAAACAAACATCGCGTAATGAATTTTGAAATACCGGCAATCGATTGTTTTTAAACTTGTTTTATTTTCAGATTTTGGTAGTACAAACAAGAACATATTAACATCTAGCGTTCGTAACGATGGCGACAGCTTTGTTGTTTCCGGCTGAAAATATGTACGTAAAAGTTTGACATAAAATCACGATCCCGGACAATTTATAAGAAATATATTGTAACGAACCCGTATGTACGATCGCGCGTCTTGTTTACACAAAAGGAACTGAAGGGCGGGCAGAGTGATAACCAAGAGCTCGCGGACAAAGATAACATGCAGATAAGCTTCTGCCGAGGCAAACAAACTGAGATAAATGGAAATTTCTGGACTGACAGAGATATTTTGGGTTCTGGTTTATTATCGAATCGTCTACGAATTCTCAGCGAGGTATTTAAGAGATTGTGACACGCCAGCGGGGGAGACAAGTTGTGAAATAAGAGTTGTTGTTGTAAGACATGTAACAAGAGTGAGTGAGTCGCGAGAGGTAAGCAGAGAACAGCTGAGAACGCAAATAACGAACATTTGGAATATCTGCAACTCGGCCTTTTAATTCTACGAACCCACAATATCGTTATTTCTTATAAGATAAGTGAAGTTTTAAGTTACAAATTGTTATATTTGTATATATTTGTTTGCTTCGCTGTTAATAGCTTCATATTTTAGGTATTTATTATCACTTGCCTGCTTTTATACAATTGGTAGCAAGGTATGGTATGTTTAAAGGTCGTGAAATATGGGTTTTATTTTCAAAGTTGTTGTGTAAAATAATTCCAACTGCGGGCATTCCTTCTTCTATCTACTAAGTACTTTGTAGTGAGTGTATTGTCAGTCAACCAACAATTTCATCGCCAGATTTCATGGTAGTGGCACTACATATGCAAACATTTATGTCTATTAATTTGGATTATATAGAATGCTAAGCTTTTGCAACAATAGCTTGAAGTATTTAAACAACAAACAATAGTGAGTGAAGAAAGATGTGTGAATTTATAAACCATATATTTTTACTTATATAATGTAATTTAAAACATCTATGAGAGGTACGATTTTGAATACTATAGCCGATGTCATTGTACGCTCAGAAACTACGGGGGGCTGTCGTAAAGTTTTAATTATCACCCGGTAGATTTTATGTTAGAGTGATGAAAATTTTTCAGTGTTATCATTGATCTTTCGGGACATAATGTTGGTGGTTTCAGTGATTTGAGTTTCCTTTTTTTTACAGTGAGTGCTGGAAGTGACTGAGGTGTAAGATGGAGAAAATTGAGACTAGTAGTGTGATCAAGTTCCTGCATTGGAAGGGCAAAACTACCCGGGAAATCCATGATGAGATGACAGCTGTTTGTGGAAATTGCCTATCGTATGACACTATTGTGAGGTGGAAAAGGAATTTTCAAACTGGTCACATGTCCGTGACAGATGAGCCAGCAGCTGGTAGACCGTCAATGATAGACGCTGCTGTCACAGTGAAAAAAGTGGAGTGTTTAATATTGGAAGACAGACGAGCAACCATCCAAATGATCATGAATGAGACACATCTTAGTTATGGTAGTGTGTGCAATATTACTCATGACGAACTACATATGTCTAAGGTGTCTGCACGACAGGTTCAACGTTTGCTAACCCCTTTCCAAAAGCAAACACGGCGTGGCCTTTTAACACAGATGTTGATGCTGTTGGATCAGATGATGATTTTTTTATCGTTTGGTAAACATGGATGAATCCTGGATCTATCAGTATGATTCAGAGACAAAATCCATGAACATGGAATGGAAACATGCCGATTTCGCTCTCCCAAAAAGGCAAAGGTGCAAAAGTCATCTGGAGCAGTCATGCTTTCAGTTTTCTGGGACTGTCGTGGAGTCATACTTGCAGATTATCTTGCCAAGGGTCAAACCATCACTGGAAGTAACTACTGCAATCTTCTGGACAAGTTACGAGTAGCTCTGATTAAGAAACGACGCGATATGTGCTCCATAGTTGTTCGTCTTCTGGCTGACAATGCACCAGCTCATTCATCTCAAGTTAACAGTTGAAAAAACAAGGGAATGTGGCTTTTAGACCTTACAACACCCGCCTTAGTCGCCCGATCTCGCACCAAGTGACTTTTTTGTTGTTGTTGTTGTTCTCGGAAATGAAGAATCCGTTGCCGATTTGACAATTCAAATGACGTTATTAATGAAGTGGTAGAGTGGTTTAAAGCGAATTCTGCAGACTTTTACAATCAAGGTATTCGGAAGGTCAAGAAACGCTGGGCAAAATGTGTAATTCTGAATGGTGACTAAGTAGAGAAGAACTAACAAGCACATATCAACACAAACTCTCTATCACATTTCTTAAAGGATGATTATTAAAACTTTACGACACACCCCCTCGTATAGAGGTGCTCGTGCTCATTTAGCCTATGCCACCATGTGGCAGATTGGCTGGAGGTTATTTTAAGGAACAGATTTAATCCAGTATCGACAAAATAGAAAATATAGATCAAAATTGGATATGCTATGAGTAGCTTTAAAAATATTTAAATAGTAGGTACATGCCAATGTTGCAAATGTGAATCAAGTTCCTCTCTATTCTGTTAAGATTTTATGATCTTTGCTCAAGTATCTCAATCTAAAACGATAACTGTGAGGTATAGGGTTTTGAACAAATGAAATAATATGCAATGCCGTTTTACATTTACTGCTCAATTTTCGCTAATTTCTACAATGTTATCATGTTGACTATTCCCGCCACATGCGCAAACACTCCCACTTCCATACCACAGTCAATTGTTTCAGCCACTTTTCTATTTATACTTTCAAAATGGGTATAAAGTTAACATACATGGAATTAAACTATTTTTTTAAATTAAATAAAAGACTGAAAATAAACTACAGAAAATTAACTGCCATAAAAAGTCTGGCATGCTTTATCGCCGCATTTGTATCCAGTATGTTTATTTTAGGATAATTTATACAAACTATTCTTAAAAAAACTTATTTTTCCATCTACGAGTACTATACATAGATACCACACGTTTCCAGGAACTGATCGAATACACATTTCGTTGTAATCGATAGCGAGTATGTTTTTTTCCTATTTACCGATTTTTCATTATTTCCGTTTATTTTCATATCTGTTTTTCTAGTTTCACAAATATTCACTATACACATAAACACCCATGCCACAGGCGGGACTCGAACCCGCGACCCTCTACGTGGCGGAACACTAGAGACATACGCGGTATTCAAATGAGCGCTGTTGTACGCTAACTTGAATTTTATTCTCTTTCCATGAATCGTGAGAAACAAGAATCAAGACGACCCCTTCAAATATTCAAAACAATAAAAACGGATGTTGAGAATGGTTGACACTATAAAAATTACATTTACAGTTTTGTAAGTATTTTTTATTTTTTATTTATTTTTTAATAAGGATTGTTAGTCACATTGGATCTTGAACATCTTTGAGTGACATCCTTGAAAGCTACTGAAACTGAATACAAGTTTTGTATTCATCTAATGTTTCATTTTTGGGTTATGCTCGTCTCCTCCTCCCACTTAAATACGGGGCCCCTTCTAAATATTTTTTCACAGGGCCGAAAAAATTGTTTCCGATAAAATCTAAATATCTAATTTTGGGGTGGATAAGTACTTCTGTCAACTATTATAACAAAGTAAAAAGGAATAGAATGCTTAGGAACTTTCTACGATGAGAGCGCCCTACTGTAGTAAGATGACTGAAATCTCACGAGATAGGAGCTCGTGCTGTAAATTACCCCCACGATGATTAAATGTGCCCTCCTTGTCTGGGCAGCTGACCTGCCGACTCTACAGTTTATTGTGGCCAGTTTGTGGGCTCACGCGACCTGTGAATTGAGAGGATAAGGGCTGATAATTTTGACTTATGGATATTATCGGTGCCTCTATCCAACTTGTTGAACACCATGAACAATAAACTTTAGCACACAGATCCGTAACTCAGGACATCTACAAAGTGGCACATTTCTTAACTCAAATCCACTACTGGCAAAGGGGACTGTAACCAAGTTTAAATTTAAAAAATAAAATTATATTTGTTATATTTACACAGTCTTAAAACTGCCAATATTTTTAAAGATTTTCTGATTCGTAATGGTATTTGTATGCATTGGCAGAAATTCCAGTTAACTTACCGTATTTTATACATTTAATCCTCTTTTGTGTTTAGTTAATATTTAAGTCCAGATTAACATTGGCATATCTGACTGATAGCTGCAAATTTGTGCTATAAAATAAATGCGTTAGTGAGTATCTACTTTAAGAAAGAGTTTTAGAGATTTAAACCTGTTTTATTAGCAATATTATTTAATACAACTGAATATGTTTAAGTATGTATTTAACTGATTTGCACGAAATCTTTCAAGTAATTAAAAGCTTTTTTTCAATCACAACCTAAACTGAAGTTTTCATATTATAGTTCTTATTATATGTTATTGTGACTTTTTGGATTCTAAAATTAAAAGTCGAGTTTGAAGAAACTCAAAATGCTCTTTATTTCCGTAGAAAGACACTTGTACAACTCTGATATCAGCAGAATGACATAACACACAAGTACCAAATCTTCAAGTCCGTCTGTCGCACGTCCACACTGCTTCTCGTCACTCGAATGACTGCTTCTCTGCACACTCTCGGCTCCTGCCGAACTCTGCCTCTCACTGACTGACCGGGGCTATTTTATACCTCCACTCGTTATTCTAGAACTCACTGGATCGCTCGAAAGTTGCTGAAGTTTTACGACGCAGTTGGAAAAAGAGAGAGCCACCCAGACGTCACTCTGTCTCTCCCTCTCCGCCACTCCTGCAGCAAGTGCCAACCAGTCATTCGTGTGGGCGTGGCTTAGACGCTATATGTATCTTTCTTTCCTACCAGCTGGTTTGTCGTAACTTCGCCGATCTCGGATGGCATTATTTAGTTTCCTTAAATATTATATGACGTTCTAACAAAACTGCAAAACTACTATAAGTTAGGATCGCTTTATGAAATCATAGAACTACTTTAAACTGATTGATCAAATTGTTTAGAATTTTTTAAAGTAGTTGTTGCTTAAATCTTTATATTACATTCCCAAAAATATTTACACTACCGAAGTAAAATTATTTAATTTATTTTCATCTGAATGTGATGTATTTATAAGTAATAAAGGAAAGCCATTTCGAAAAAGAATAGGATGTAGGCTATAGAGCCCTCTATCAAGTAACATTCTCTCTGTTAATATCCCATTGGAATTCTTTCTTACAAATCGTTATCAGTGATATATCTATTGGTGTTCTGTTTCAAAGCGGTGAAACAATCTCGATTAATTAACAGCTTGATACAGTTATAGTAGTCCATGGGAATTATATATTAAAGGGTTTTTAGAGTTGTGTGTTGCTAATTGTTCTGTTTTCATTCTTTCTTTTTCGGTTCTTCAAAGTTAAGCACAGCTTAAATAATTTGACGAAAATAACCATAAATTCAATCACTTAATAAGTAAAACTAATAATTTCATCTATATGAAAACCACAATCCTTAGGAAACTTGCCAACTTTCTTTTTGTAGTATGTAATACTCAGTCTTACTTTTCATGATATATCCGTATCGCCCTGTTGACCAGGAAGGTTCCTCTTTCTCCCCAATGTCTGTCGATGTATTGGAAGGTTGAGTGATGTGGTTGACGCCTATCGGATACCGTTCCCTGTACAGCGCTACAGCAGCTAACCAATTACCTTCTTGATTCACCGTAAATGAGATGCATAACTGATAGTTCAGAAAAGTTGTACACGTTCTCCATGCTGCCCAACAGGCAATCTTTAGTACACTAAGTGCAATATTCCAAATCAAGGAAATCATGGAAGTGTTATTACAATGGCCAGTCAGATTCACGTGAATCAAGCCATTTCTTCCTGTTAGAATGTACGTATTAAACAGACGAAGAAAGAAGAATGAACCACAGGACATAAACAGAACCAATGACCTTTGAAACACCAGTGTTCGGCGTTACGGATTAAACCATTAGAGTAGGCTACATAATTAAAGAAGGCAGTTAATCGCTGTTCAATGTCGCACTGGCAGGTGATTAGTTCATACTTGAAGCATCAAATCTTGAGAACAAACAATAACGAACTGCTGAGAATTCTATACTGGGACGCAGTTTTAAAAACGCTCTAATCTAATAATGTCACCCAAGTTGTTTAAATGACATCAGCATCTGGTGCCAATTTGGTTTAGCACAACTGCTTTATGTTTAGCCTGTAGCGAATTGGGGTATGAGCAAGGTTGAGCAAAAGGGTACTCTCGGGGTATGCGTGGATATGTATGGGAGTAAGGATGATTCTAATGACACTGGAATTCAAGTTTCAAACTGGTTTAATGACGGCTGCTTTTTATTATCACATCAAACTGGAAGTTGCCGACCAAGGGATACCAATATATCACTCTTTAAAGTTACCGTATGTAGAATTCTTATTACTCGATAACAATTAATTCGTTATTCACGTATGAACCGACAGATATCTTCTCTCATCGCTTCTGGTCTGCCTTCGCCCAAGACAGAAGCAGATGACCGTCTTAATAGGCGGCCAGCCATGGTCAGTGTCTCCCACATAGCTGCGTGTGTGTGACTTTCACTTCTTGAAACCCTTTATTCATACCAAAATTCCCTTTGTGATTATTAGTCTCGGTCATACCATTATTAAGGTTCCGAACAATTCCTTTTCAAACGGAGTCAAGTGTTACCCAATTAGAATTCTTGCTCAGAAAACTCTCTTTCTCCCGTGTCTTTTGTTAAACGACTCAATCACCTGCCTACGCGTGTTGTAACAAAGATATACTATTCCTTTGAAATCTACTATTCTTCACTCATTGTATCCCTTAATTTCGTTATCAAGCCGCAGACCATGCATTCAAATTGCTTATATTAGTCACGTCTAAAATCGCTGAAATGATTTCGGTGCAGTTTCATGTCTGTATTCACCTTCATGATGAATGTTGGAAGTGCCCTCCATCTGAATCTAGACATTTCTGTACGCATCCTAACAGGTTCATAAATACACTTGTCAATTCCTCTTGGACAATAATACGTATGTAATTCCTGATATTATTTTTCAGTTCATCAATGGAGAGGGGATTCCATGCCTACAATATTTTTCCTTCACATAAATAAAAGTCACATATTGACAAATCGGTGATTGCGGTAGCCATAAGCCTCTACTCACAGTCTTCTCTATAGTGAGCAGCTGATGAATGTGGTTAAATGACCTCTCAGATGTATGACCTATTACCCCATCTTGTTGAAAGAAGCAGTAATTACACTCCTTTTATGTTGCTTGCAACAAACTTCATAAAAAACGTCAAGTACACATTTTTGTTGCCTATGGCATTGAAGAATATTGGACCTAAAATGTGTTTCGCAGTTATATCGATCTTTTGTCGTGGAGAGGCTGCTCGAACAATAGGTTAGGATTTTGTATTGCCCAATAACTACTGTTCCGGGAGTTTACATATACCGATCCAGGAAATGAGTCGACATCACTCAGCGGGCCCTTGTGATCATCTGCAACCATGTCCAACAATATTACACGTTTCTCTGTATAGAGTCCTTAGTTGTGGTACAGCTGTCACTTGGTACGATGTTAACTTCAAGAACTTTAAGACAGGTCTACATGTTCTCGCATTTACCTGTCTCGCCACTTTCTGGTAGATCTTCAAGGACTTCTAGTGATCATTTCATTTACTGGCGCTGTAAGTTGAGACGTTCGGACAGAATTTGTGTTTTTGTGTTTGTAATGTATCCAGTAATACGCCGCGTTTGTACCAAATCTTGAATCTACTTTTTGGGGAGGCGATCCATTCCCTTCAGCTGCCGAGGTGCATGCGCTGCGGACCATTAGCACTCGTGGTACCTCTGACGTTACTAGAGGAACCTCGGGCCGAACTGCTGAGCAACTCCCGTAGGGGAGTTGTTCGGATTGGGTTGAACTCGAGGGGGCAGTGTGTTCTCGACACCCACGGGGAATTGGGTACCTCAGGCCAGGCTACGGCCGCCTGGAGGTGGTAGTGGGTTGCCTCATAAGTCCCGGGTACTAGCCTGCAGAGCTAGTAGAAGGTGTGCTAGATCACCAGGCGGCCCCACCGAGGTTTCCGGTAGTGTTGCTTGCGGGGTTGACGCGCATAAGTGGCGTATCCACTTCCATCCCGTCTTGAAGTTGTGAATAGCGTGGGGGGGGGGCTTTTTAAGAAATCAGGTATTGCCCTATGGAAAGAGCCCCGGAGTATCCATCGCTCTCGGGTAGAAGGAATCCCGGGTCCTTGGTCCTACGGGTCCAGGACTAATGGCAGCAGAAACTCTGCGCTTAACTGTCCCCTTAAATAAATCTACTTTTTGCTGGATCTGGACGACGCTGATATTTGTTTCTCAATATCTGAAAGCAGTGATTTATTGACAGTGCTTACCTTATATACGCGTCTACAATGAATAACTTGCATTAACAACTGCGCACAGAACAGTTTATTGTCAAACAGGGAGTAACAAACATAGTAACAAGTAATTCAGCACGTTGCATAAGGATAGTCAACATAACTTCTTTCAAAATCGTATAAAAGAAAATGAAGCTGGCTTTAGTTAATTAAGCTATATCAAAGTTAACTTCAGCAAAATGCACATTGAATGTTTGTGTGCATTAACATTGCGTATAAAGGGCGCCGGGGTAGCGCGGTGGTTTCGTTCGCGGCTCCCGTTCTAAGGGTCCCGAGTTCGATTCCCGGCTCTGGGGTTGGCGATTTTAAGTCGGCCCTATCCACGCCTTCACCTCTGTCTAGCACACGTGAAGTATCCCCTATGCCCAACGTGGTTCGGAGTCCACGGTAAAAACTGTAGGTCCTCTCACCTCACCGCCATCTTCACTATCACCCTATCATTGGAGGTAATGGACACCGCCCTCTGGGTGCCTCCACCTGAGAAATGGGTCCGGTCATCACTTGGTGGGGTGAGATTACCCCGAAGGCCAAGGTTGCCATGTGGGGAGTGTTAGTAACTAACTAACTAACTAACATTGCGTATAATCTTTTGTAAGGAATTTCATAAACATGAGAGTATAGAAAGGAATATAAATGCATCGCATCAGATTTTTACTTATCCAAAACTGCCCTTAGCTTTTGTTTTGGCTTATATAACACATTATGAAAAGAGCTTCATCAGCTCTGTTTAAAAAGTACCTGGTGATACAAACTGCTAAGAAGCAAACCAAAATCATATCTATTCAATAGAACATTATTATCTAATTTCGAGCTCTGATGATCATGCATTTCATTTTCCCTCAAAGTAGGGCAGACTAATCACTCTGCATCTCATATTCCACTGAGGATATTAAATCATCAGTTTCCATGGGAAACAAATCGTTAACATCATCTGATGGATCCATCCCATGTTATTTCAGCGTGCACTGCCTGTACAAAGAACAATAATCAAGTTCATTTTCGTATGCACATTAATCTGCACCTCCGACAAGCCCATATGTGCTGCCGCTGTTTGCAACACGGTAGGGTCATTACTATTTACGATTCCTGTATGAAAATCTGTTATCGTAGGTTCTCATTCAGCCGAAAAACAACTGCCCCCCCTTCCTACATATTTTATTGCCAATGGCGTCATCAAGTTTTGAAAAAAAATCGTGAGCGTAGAGAGATTGCGTGCAGTTGCACTGCTGAAATTATTTTCGTGCAACAGATTCAAACATATCACGCAAATTTGTTCGTTCTTGTTTAAGTATTAGCTAATTTTACAAATATACAAATGACAAAATACTATTTGTTAACAAATTTAAAAGCAATAGCCAGTTCCGCTCCTCTGCCCAGTGAGTTGCCAACCGATTTGTCCATTGCTTTCATCGCTTAGGACCGTGTCCCTCCAGTAGTTGCACAGGGAGAGAGGGATATGGTAACCCAAAAAGGAAGACTACGGAACACCCTCGGGTAGGGGGCGACAGTGACTAGCACCTCTCCGGATTGGCCGCGCCGTGGCTCAGTGGTTAGACAACTTGACTCTCACCAAGGTGGCCCGGATTCGATCCCAGATGACCGCAAAGTGAGATTTGTGGTGGACAACACAGCGCTGGGGTGGGTTTTCTACGGGATCTCCGGTTTCCCCCGCCATCTCATTCCACTGCTGCTCCATCTTCATATCATGTATCATCAGTGTATATATGTGCCGTATGTAGTAAAAGTGGACGTTAAACACTACACACACACACCTCTTCAGATTGGTGTCGCAGAGCATTAGAACCTCAACTGGGCATCGTCCAGACGTTCTTAGTCTTCCATACGCATGAGAACATTGTTCTGCCAAGTCCAACACAATCCGATCAAAAGTTCGGCCCGATGTGTTTCTGGCAATGTTGGAGATACCACGAGTGCTAAAGATCCGCAGCTTAACAACCCATCTCAAAGTGATTCGAAACGTATTTGCTAAAGATCCGCAGCTTAACAGTCCATCTCAAAGTGATTCGAAACGTATTTGCTAAAGAACCGCAGCTTAACAGCCCATTTCAAAGTGATTCGAAAAGTATTTGCTAAAGATCCGCAGCTTAACAGCCCATCTCAAAGTGATTCGAAACGTATTTGCTAAAGATCCGCAGCTTAACAGCCCATCTCAAAGTGATTCGAAACGTATTTGCTAAAGATCCGCAGCTTAACAGTTCATCTCAAAGTGATTCGAAACGTATTTGCTAAAGATCCGCAGCTTAACAGCCCATCTCAAAGTGATTCGAAACGTATTTGCTAAAGATCCGCAGCTTAACAGTTCATCTCAAAGTGATTCGAAATGTATTTGCTAAATATCCGCAGCTTAACAATTCATCTCAAACTGATTCGAAATGTATTTGCTAAAGATCCACAGCTTAACAGCCCATCTCAAAGTGATTCGAAACGTATTTGCTAAAGATCCGCAGCTTAACAACCCATCTCAAAGTGATTCGAAACGTATTTGCTAAAGATCCGCAGCTTAACAGCTCATCTCAAAGTGATTCGAAACGTATTTGCTAAAGATCCGCAGTTTAACAACCCATCTCAAAGTGATTCGAAATGTATTTGCTAAAGATCCGCAGCTTAACAGTTCATCTCAAAGTGATTCGAAATGTATTTGCTAAAGATCCGCAGCTTAACAGCCCATCTCAAAGTGATTCGAAACGTATTTGCTAAAGATCCGCAGCTTAACAGTTCATCTCAAAGTGATTCGAAATGTATTTGCTAAAGATCCGCAGCTTAACAGCACATCTCAAAGTGATTCGAAACGTATTTGCTAAAGATCCGCAGCTTAACAGTCCATCTCAAAGTGATTCGAAACGTATTTGCTAAAGAACCGCAGCTTAACAGCCCATTTCAAAGTGATTCGAAAAGTATTTGCTAAAGATCCGCAGCTTAACAGCCCATCTCAAAGTGATTCGAAACGTATTTGCTAAAGATCCGCAGCTTAACAGCCCATCTCAAAGTGATTCGAAACGTATTTGCTAAAGATCCGCAGCTTAACAGTTCATCTCAAAGTGATTCGAAACGTATTTGCTAAAGATCCGCAGCTTAACAGCCCATCTCAAAGTGATTCGAAACGTATTTGCTAAAGATCCGCAGCTTAACAGTTCATCTCAAAGTGATTCGAAATGTATTTGCTAAATATCCGCAGCTTAACAATTCATCTCAAACTGATTCGAAATGTATTTGCTAAAGATCCACAGCTTAACAGCCCATCTCAAAGTGATTCGAAACGTATTTGCTAAAGATCCGCAGCTTAACAACCCATCTCAAAGTGATTCGAAACGTATTTGCTAAAGATCCGCAGCTTAACAGCTCATCTCAAAGTGATTCGAAACGTATTTGCTAAAGATCCGCAGTTTAACAACCCATCTCAAAGTGATTCGAAATGTATTTGCTAAAGATCCGCAGCTTAACAGTTCATCTCAAAGTGATTCGAAATGTATTTGCTAAAGATCCGCAGCTTAACAGCCCATCTCAAAGTGATTCGAAACGTATTTGCTAAAGATCCGCAGCTTAACAGTTCATCTCAAAGTGATTCGAAATGTATTTGCTAAAGATCCGCAGCTTAACAGCACATCTCAAAGTGATTCGAAACGTATTTGCTAAAGATCCGCAGCTTAACAGTTCATCTCAAAGTGATTCGAAACGTATTTGCTAAAGATCCGCAGCTTAACAACCCATCTCAAAGTGATTCGAAACGTATTTGCTAAAGATCCGCAGCTTAACAACCCATCTCAAAGTGATTCGAAACGTATTTTCTAAAGGTATATATGTAAATAACCACAAATTTTCGGCTTTCTATTGTGCAACACATAATCAATCTAGCTGGAAGTTACAAATTTAAAACAGCCAATAAAATCTTTGTATGAAAATTAACCAATCAAATGTTTTTGGAAATCTATTCACTACATCATATGTCAACTTTGAATGAAGACTTGAAAATTTCACGGCGAGGGTTATTAATTAAGACTTCTCGGGTGATCAACCCTGTCATGTTTATGAATGTCGAGCTTTCGACCATGTTATACTCCATGCACATCTTCAGGATCTGAATGATTATAATGTCAAAGTTTCAACCATTCATAAACCTGACAGGGCTGATCACTCACGACGCCTTGATTAAGTTTGAATGAATTTAAATTTTTACCATAAGAAACGCCACTGTAGATGTAAAAGCTTATATGAACCACCCTATAAACGGAAGGAAGCAAAATGGAGCTCATCAAGAGCACGTTTCACAAAAAATTACGACGTGCAGCTAAACAGGTGAAATTTTAATGTTCCCTTCCTGCTACCTCATATATATGTGGCAGCTTGGGGACCTAGCCGCTCCGAATTCTAATTTCAAAATATTTGCCAGCTCACGCCTTCATCCGCGCCTTGTAACACCCCAAGCAGAATTAAGATAGAAGAGCGAGCTAATTTGGATTCAGGCTGGGGATGTCTTGTTCTTCTTTCATCTGCTATCAGCACAAGGCGAGAGAGACAAATTCCATTACTCAAAATAAACAAGTTTGTGCTCCTCTGTAGCACGGTAGGGAAAAGCCAAGTAAATACATACAAGGCACTAGCAATCATTCTTCCACTCGCACAACATATGCTGCATAGAACGTGCTATCCCTATAGATGTTGCGCTTTCATATCTCACCAACAAGGAAACTGATGCTAATCAAGCAAACATTCAGGATTTGTGCTGAAGTGAATGTAATTTAGGAAGTAATTCACTACCTCATAGCAATACATTTGCATATACTTATTAAATATCAACTGTGTATGAAAGTTAATCTTTTGTTAAATGTTTTAGTAATGTTTGCTCTTATATTACAAATATTTATATTTATGTCCATAGGTACTTTTTAAAGATAAACATACAAGATAGTGGACCACCGTGGTGTCAAATATAATGAGACTGGCGTGACACACCTTCCTATATCTGAAGTTCAGATAAACATTTATTAATGTAGTATATACAAGTATAGAAACGATTATGATAAACCATAACTTTACTTTTACATTAAATTTACATTAAATTTTACAATATTATATTTTCCATTACCCATTTATACATTTTTAATCAAAATTAAAAGGTGTCAGATTCTTTCTTCTTCTATTGTGAATTTTCTTTCATCTGTTTCGGTGTATTAGGACCAGTTGACACGGTTGGATATTTGAGGCGGGGCGATGAATATTACACAAATAAAAATATTTGTAACAGAATCTCCACTTAACTTAAGAAGTTGATGTTAACACTTCCTTCCTCTTTATAAAATCGATATTTTATAATGATATTTAATATTTTTAATGATATTTCTACTCTTAAAAAATAAAAGATGATTGTAATTTTAAAAAATTTACTTACCATCCTTGGTTTAATAAACATTTTCAAATTTTTCTAAAGAAGTTGGTATAACTTTAGTTCCTCAAAAAAAATGTAGTATTAAAATTTATTGTAACTTTCTAAATTGGATAAAATTCCTATTAATAACAAATCTGGTATTTTTCAATTTAATTGTTTGGATTGTGATCATGTTTATATTGGAAAGACGAAACGCAGTTTGGAAACCAGAAAGAAATAACATTTTCGTAACATTAAATATAAACAAATTGATAAATCGGTCGTAGCAGATCATTTTTGGTCATTTAACCATGAAATAATTCCCGAAGTTAAATGATTAAAACAATTAAATGGTCCCACAGAGTTAATATTATGGGATAAATATTTATTTTAAAAAATAAACATCGCGTAATGAATTTTGACATACCGGCAATTGATTCTGTTTTTAGGTTTGTTTCGTCTTCAGATGTTGGTAATGCTGAAAACGTAACATAACAAAAGAAAAAAACATGGTAACCGAGATTTCCTTAACAACGGAGTTTGACTGAAGATGAAAGTGATATGCTTTTGATATGGGTTTTTTAATGAAGAAGGAAGTATTAAGTAAAGTGGAGACTCTGTTACAAATATTTTTATTTGTGTAATATTTGTTGCTTCACTGTGACTAGCTTCATTTTCTGTGTGATCGGGGCGATGAAGTTTGCATTACATGAATATTTCTCTCTGACGCTTGGATGGTCGGTTGGGGCGCTGTTTCCCGAAGCCCCGGTAGATGGCTTCGTGTCAAAATTAGTATCATTGTGGAATGATTAGTAACCTGGGTTTTCTAGCACGCATCATAGTCAGGATCTGATCGCCCTCAAGTCTCCCTTCATATCTTCCTCTCAGGGGCCATGTTTGTCACACTGCTCCTAAAATGGTTCAACTACTGGAAGCTGGCTGAGCTTCAACTACTCGAAGCCTGTTTTTTATTAATTAATCCTGATTCTAGATAAACATGCCAAATGCTTGACAAATTTTGCTTCATAAAAATATCTAAAATTTTTGTAAGAAAGTTTTAGTCCAGGTATATCTTACGGTTAATCGTTACACGGAATTACATAAAATTCCTGCCGAATGAAGAGGACAGGCCATTGCCATTCATAGACAGTTCAGTATATAATTCTAGTCAATTATATGTTGTTTTAATAAGAATCTTTTCTTCAGTTTTGAGAAAAAGCATACTCAAAACATTATCCTGTATTTACAGAGGTATGGTGTAGGAGGATTTTTATAAATATTGTATCATATTTTAAAACAAAATGCTAAATATAAATGCTATGTTTTGCATTTATTCGACGCTTTGTTTTTGAGCTATTAAGTTTACAGACAGAACTCTCGCACCTTGATAGAAGTGCTTTTAAGGGATTATAGAGAGCATCAAAGTATACACTACCGGGGAAATGTCATCAAATTTGTTGATAAAATATAATACCTACTTCTTTACTCGAAGTACTAGCAGAGAAAGTAGAAACGCAGTTTAATCATTTCAAGGGAGAATGATGTACTTTAGTCGGATATATCACTATCAACATTTAATTTACCATTTTAATATTAAATAGCCTGCAAAATATACATGCAAAGATGAAGATTAGATATCTAGTAACAGAATTACTTAGAGCTGCAGAAAGCTACAGCTTAAAAGACCCTAAAAGATCCAAATATTACTAGGCCCAAACTCTTGTTCTCGTCACGTGGTCTTATGGAAATCTTGCCCTATACTGAACTGTTTCTATCTTCCTCTCCTATCAGTGGCACTAATGCCCGATTTCACCAACAGATGTTAAGACTTAACACGACTTTAGCAATAGATAAAACAAAAATTGCATTTTACCAACAAGTGTTAGCGTAACACTCGTGTTAAATCTCTTGTTAAACTAACACGCCAAAATTTTTATGTTAAGTCCTTAACAATTGTAAACAGTCAGGATGGCGAGCATTAACTCAGCTGTTGATGTCGATTTGCTATATTTAAGACCGTCTAAATGACATTCGTAATAGGGTACGGCCTATGAGGAGAAATGATTTTGAGGAGCTATCCGAAGAAAATATTTTACGGAGGTATAGACTGTCGAAACATGTTCCTATGAAGGTTACTGCGTAAGTACATGAGAGGTTAGAACATGCATCGAAAGGAATATGCCGATCTCGCCTTTGCTTCAAGTATTAATAACCTTGCTATTTTATAATTCACTGAATTATGTGGATAATACACTGTCCACCTCCCGCCTTGAAACGTTCAAGTCACTTGCCCTTCTTCGTACCTCGTTTTAAATTTACGTAATACTGAGTTAGAACATGCATCGAAAGTAATATGCCGATCTCGCCTTTGCTTCAAGTGCTAATAACTTTGCGATTTTATAATTCGCTGTGGATAACACACTGTCCACCTTCCGTCTTGAAACGTACAAGTCACTCGTCACTTGTACTTCTTCGCACCTCGTTTTAAATTTACGTAATACGTTTTGTTTGTAGTAATGACACATGCATTTGAATTAAGTTTGTTTCCAATTTTCCCCGTGTGACATCTTTGTCTTTTACATTCACCGCATCCGTCCTATTTTCCACGATATCGTTATACTTCGTCACCAATTCAATTAACAATCCTTTCTCCATTTATGAGAAATTTGTTTCATGGCTTTTGTTTATGATTTTGTTTATCCACCATTTTGTTAGCTGTGTGCAGACTGCGGTGCAGACGAAAAATGAAAACAAAAGCGCAAATAATATGACTCATCCACAGCCTTCTATAATTGTAATATTTACAAGTTTCTTGGCGTTAGCACGTGTTTGTTAACATTTTCAGAAAACAGGTTGGTGAAATGCAAGAAATTGTAAGCGCTATTACAATTGTTACGTTACATTTGTTAACATCGATTTTAGCATCTGTTGGTGAAATCGGGTCTAAGTGGCTAATCTGTGCAATACACAGGTTGATTTCATTGCAAGACTGTGTGCTTTACTGTTATGATATGTTATGAAAACTGATCTCAAATAAAATTTAAACGATTTCAAGTCAGATATAAGATACATAACCAATATTAAAAAACTCACATATAATGATAATAATAGTAATAATAATGATAATAAATATAAACAAGATTCTAGAATATTCTCTCAAAACTTAAGTGCAAAACCTCCTTTCTCACGTTCACAGTGACAGATTCGTTTCAGAAAATAATTCCTGTGTGATAAACTCTAATGCAATTAGATTCCTTACTGTTTTTGCGCCTCACAGAGAAATGGTTGATACTCTTATGAATATATTTATAGAAGCGTTGTTATTCTTAATAAGAAAACGAAATGAAGTCCCATTTTTTAAAGAGGAAAAGTTCGGTGACATCGGAAAAAACTAGAACTAGAAAGCTTGGAGAGGAATTGCAAATTTAGCAAACATGAGCTTTAGGATCATTGTAATGGTCACACGTACGTCTACCTTACTTCTCTAGTCGACTTAACAAGTGAATAATATTAGGGGTGCTTAGTAGTATATAGTTATTGAAGTGTTTTCAAAATAAATCGATCCCAGTGTACATTACAACAAAGAGTTTATGTACGTTGTTTCGCTTACATCATTTTATACGAAAGTTCTAAGGTAATTTGTAACTAAATTTTCTGGCATGTATGTTTCCAATGAATATGCTGTTTGTTTGGTTGCCAATAAATTCAGGGAGTCGGGACCAATTCGCGGTTTCGAAAAGTAAGAAATGTGCTTACAGAGAAGAAATTAAATGAACTCAGAGAGAGGTTAGAGCGGTCACCTTGAAAATCTTAGGCTACTTGCAGAAGAACCTGTTAATTTCAAAAGATTCAACATGGAAAGCAAAAGACCTTTTAAAACTTAATTCTACAAGGCTATTTTTTTTAGTCGTTCCATTTATAACCCGCCTTTAACTCCACTGGTCATATCGGTGGCCGTTCTCCTTTGTAACATATGGAAGTGTTAAGTGGTATTCGTTGGTTTTTAATCATTAGATCACGCACACTTCCAGACTCTGGGGAAGATGGGGAATTATCTTGGTTGCAGAAAAATGCCCACCCCCACCACCGGGAGTCGAATCCGGGACCTAGCACGGGGGTACCGACTGAGCTACGGGGCCAGCCTACAAGGTTATTTTTGGGGTCCAGGAATTGTTTTCACTTTAACACCAAAGTCGGATAAATATCTGTAACTGGATTTTGAGGAATGTTAGTGATGGAACAATCGATCCACATTAATACTGTTCAATGACGGGGCAGTTTCAATTACATGATCATGAGTCATCCCCATCACAGCACAACCAATATTATGTTACAGACAATCTCAATTTCGTTCATGAAACTTTCTGGCATGATGAAAAATCGGGGTATGGTGCGCGATAAAAGGATACAGAATTGAACTTATTTTTTGTGAGTGTAGTATAAATACAGAAACATACGAAAATAATATACTGGCCTCAAGTTTCGAATACCTGACGGACATTTAGTGTGCGTTTGGATATTTTCAGCAATACTCTGTCACAGTGCATACATTTGATGAGTCATTACAGTTAAATGTGAAAATCTTCGAGGATAGAATTCTAAATCATTAATAAGGGTTTTTGGCCCGCTCGGTCTCCTAACCTTAGAGCATGCGATTTTTATTTATGGCGCAACTTGGAAAACAAAAATCACTAAAAACTAATCCCCACACATTAGTTAAATTAAAACAAAATAAAGGAGAGAAATTAACGATTATTAATGGAAATTTCCTCATATGATGTAAATATGTTGATGCAGATGAACGACATGATGCGTTTTGTGTTTATTCTGTTAATTATTATTGAGATTTAAAATTTTATTTGACATCCACGCATGAACGACCGGGAGATACGCCCTGCAACTGCCAATAATTGACCAGAGATGAGCCGTGCGGCTTGCAACCAAGTCGTGCAATACGTGACTGGGAGATGAGCCTTGTACCTGACGGCCAAATTTTGTAGCATACGTACTGTATATAACGGTGAAGCGGGATGAGGGAGACGGGTTAGAAGAAATGCAAAAAGTAACTTAAAATGCTATGAAAGCGGAATAAAAAAATGGTAGGGAGTTTTCAAATTAATGTAACTATAAAAGGTGCTCTCTAAATTGCTGCTCTCTAAGTCATGTAAGCATAGCTCACCTAGGAAATTATTGATAAAATGCTTTTTAACTAAGGAGTTGGAAACCGAAACCAACCTTTAATCCTAAGCTCAGGTGTGGCTTATTATTTATTTTGTATTAATAATATAACAATTATTATTTTCATAAATCTCGTCGTGTTAGATTTTCAGCATCATCACTCTCCCCCACAGCCCTTGAGAAGTTAGTTAACAGATGTCTGTGCATTTAGCTGACTACGGTGAGTGACCTACTCCAGCACAGAAACACATTCATCGCTGTGGAGATAATGTTCCATCTAGCTCTACTTGAAAGGATTATGCAGCAGTATCAGAAACAAGCACATTACCCAATCACGACGCGAGAAAGCAGAATGCTGTTTCGGATCGACAGAGCCTCCCGTTTGTTTAATTAGTCACGGTGTTGAGCTTCTAGTTTATGCTAGCACGTACTTAGTTCATCAACACTGTGATGATGAAACTACTAATGGATCTGTCAGCAGACCGTGCAGGGAGTAGAAAATCTTCTCGTATGCCGAGTTAGGCACAATGAGAACTATACCAAGGATCTATTTCTAAGCTCACCAGACATCATATAGAAGAGCGGAGCACACTCATAGGGCTAATAGCGGGGGAAAAATTAAGTTTTATTTATATAATGCGAATACTGGCTCGCAATGGCAACAGATTTTGCTGCCAGAGGTGGCAGGATCGAAAGATTCTTTTCACTTTCTTGGTACTGTTGGTTTCCAGCTGGAAATAATACATGCAAATAATGACTGCATTTACTTATTTTTTTCTAAGTAAAAGCTTTCATTGTAAAATAAAATAGTTTTTGCAATGTATTTTATGTTAATCGATACGGATTTATGTATTCTACAAACAAGTACATTTAGGTTTTTGTTTGTTATTATACTGTTTATGATTTCAAGTTAAATAAAATATATTCTGAAGTCGGCATAAAGAGCATTTCTTCTAGATTTTGAGTTGATTGCATTTTATTTAGAGTAAAAGAACAAACAGTGTACAAAAACTAACACACTTTTAGGTGAAGCATATAATATCTATGAAATAACATAAAACTCATTGGCAAAACATTTTATTTTGTGCTCAAAGCCTTATCTAAAAGTAGTATTTACGGGCTCACCCATTGGTTTCTGTAATCAGATAATACGTTTAGTTCACCTTTTATATTAAACATGAAACACCCCTGTATATACTAACTCCAATATGACGTCTTGTTTTCAGGTAATTTCACGAGGGTACCATCTGATCATCATACATTTTAGTGATATTCAATAGACCACTATAAGCGAATTATGGCTGTAGGCACAAACATAATGCCTAAAACTGTAATTCCTTGCCTCAGTAACTTGTTATTCGATTATTTACTACGTGGTAACACACATTTACACGTAATTTAGTTTTAAACTTCTGATTCATAAGAATGAATCTGTTATTGCAGAGATGTTTCTAGCCCGTTCTGAGTTAAGATAAGCATTTGACATGTGTTTACCTTTTCCAGTAAGAAATGATTAACATAAACATTCTTACTAACTTAGAATGTGGAGCGCGAGGAAAACTATTTCAACATAACTGACGTTCTAAGAGTACTCCTCTAACCTAACCCCTAACCTCTAACCCCTAACCTTAACTCCTCTATCTCTTAGATGCCTATGGAAAGAATTTAAGTGGAACTTCAGTACATAAGCTGTGATTCTTGTGACGTAATCTCAAAAGCAGTAGCTAACCACGTGGATTTATCTTTTCAAATAAAAATACTGTCGATGGTTGTATCTCTTAAACTATTATTTAAATCTAAACTAAGATCAACTTGGATGCTGAATTATCTTAAACTATTAATGGGACGATATGAATAATCATAGCGTTTAACAACTAGTTTTCAGTGAAACCAAATGAAGCAGTGAAATAATTTTTCCCTTTAATCAATTATATGTAGCAAAGATTCTAGTGGTAAAAGACTACTGAATTTAGGGTATTATGCAGAATTACTTAAGGGTGTATGGTATCTGACAACACGTTATTTGCACAAATAAACAATATCTTATTATATTGCCGTTCAGTAATACATGCCAAAAAGTGTATTACTGAACTTATACATTGTATCAATGCAATGTTAGAAAGGCACAGATATTAAAACAATGCTTATCACATTTATATTTTAAACTGCACCATTACTCAAAAATGAACTTCAAAAGATAGATGCCTTCTCAAAAATGTATAGAAAATTTACTGAAAAGTTTGATTTTCATTACCAAATGGAATGTCAGTGCACGTAACTGAAAGTATAATGTCCTTGGCTGACAGCTTCCAAGCCCAGCCTCACAATTTTTAGATGCAAGTTCATCCATTTTCGGTTGCTGAGTTACGTTCAATAATCAATTGGCTGGCTTAGCTTAAAATAATTGAATAATTTTTACAGGAGGAACTTAAATTACGAGATGCGAGCTGTGAAGTTTGTGTATAGCATCATAATGAAAATGGTGCATTTTGAATAATTATAAATGTTTAATCTAAATTTCATTATTTGTTAGAGGCTTTCTTTTGTCCTGCTCCAAATAGCAGAATATACTATGTACAATACAACGTCGGTACGCGCAAAATTGAAAGCAGGAAGTGTTTTAAGAATGGAAGAGAGTGCATTTTCTACCTATCTCCAATGCACATAACGAAATACTCGTATAGTACTTTGTTTTCCACGATAGTGAATAATCCAAACAGTACTTTAGTGAAAATAAAATGAAGTAAAGTTGTTGAACATTGGTTGCAGCTGAAAGGTCGATATTATCTATGACTGTTTTTCAACTTTAAAAATTATCAACTTGTAGTTCATACATAGCTACTGCATGAATTAGTTGTAAATAAATCTTTAAAAGACGAAAAGGAAGTCAGGATCCATACAAGTTTTAAATTTATAATTTAGCAACAGTATGGAAAAATAGACAAAAATCAAGTGTGTTGGATCACCAACATTAAATGCAGGAAATTCAATATTCCACCATAACACTATGGAAAAGCACCATTTTGAAAGAAAGGATGGGTATTTAGGTTGATTTTAAAAGACGTAAATATGTTTTATCATCAATACATTCTAACACTCCTTAATGAAATTTTAAATTTCATCTGTCTCACGACTGTATGAATACACCAGTAGTGCCCTTTTACTTATCAAAACCTGGGGTTAAAAAGAATCATTTGGAGTTCTTGTATCTGCAGACTGGGATTGCATTGTTTTTGGTCGGAGGTTCCTTTCAAAAGTGTTTATCTACAGGAGAATTTATAGTGATAGCCGTACCTCGGCAAGGACTTTATATTTAAGTCTCTTCAGACTTACAGCCTCACGACTTTAGTTTCCTTTGTGCTGAATCAAGTAATGAGCCGTCTCTTGGAACTGCTTGGAGCATGTTACACATGTTAATATTCCTATTCTCCACTATTCTTCTATTCGATGTAAGTTCGCGTGTACACGGTAATCTGAGAAAACGTTCGCATTTCCTCCGTAAGGGATCTGGCCTTAATTCCCCTAAGTGAGGGTGATATTTCTTTCTTTCTTCCTTCTCTGAATAATAATACTAGAACTAACGATTAGGCCGTCGAGGAAGAATAGCTGTCACCATCTAACCTTGTCGGTTTCTACTAGGTTCCGCATAATTTTAAAACATATAATTAATTAATACATTTAGTTTGTCACCCTTCTAATCAAAGGAAGTAAGATTGAAGATGTCAGTCTGTCTGCCTGTCTCTTACCCTCTCTGCTAATACTAATGTATTGATCCGCGGCGTGCATGTTCACAAACTATTCTGATTCGCCATATTTTAATTAATTTTAGTGCTGGCATTTACCTGACAATTGTGTTCCACGCTAGCCATTTATAAACACTAATTTGGGAAAGCTGAATAATACAATGTCCAATGCTACGGCCAGGACTCGAACCACCAGTCTTATTTCACTGTACCGAAGTCCTTACCATGTGAACCGACATGATATAATGCGCGTACGAGTATCTCGTCTTATTTTCCCAAGCTAAAGATCTGTAATTCGAGTGTAACATTAAATGTTTAGAGCTTGACTGAACTTTTCACCATTTACATGTTTTTAATCTGAGAAAGCACCATAAGAGGTGGACAGACACAATATTCTCTCTATAATGTTATAAAAAGGGGTCTTATCATGGAAAATAAATGAGTCCCGCCCAGGTAAGTTGTAGACGATTAGCAACTGTTAAAGTGGATGCAAATTATACGTATCTCCTGAAAGTGAATGGATGGCCAGTTGCCCCCCCCCCATGATAATTGGTTGTGCTAACAGGACCAATGGCCCGTCGTCTTTTATTAGCACTCCTGAACAAATTACAGTCCAGTGAAGTAGCCTTTGTGTTATGCTTGTATTACACCTCCAATGATAATAAAAAGAGCATGGAAGTGGAAACTTTTAAATGTTTAAAGGGACAATAGACTATCACTGTGTTTTTACCTTTGAGTTTATCTGATCGCGTTTGTAAGCCACTTCGTTTTACTTTCTTTTTACTGGGTAATCGGCTAAGAAGTAGAAGCTCACTATTCCCTTCTCAGCAATGGATTGCCCATTGGTGTGATAGATGGGTATACGAGCACGTTGAGGTAATAACGGAACTAGTGAATGAGCTTTTTGGTCCAGCCCTCGTGAAAGAAGAAGTTGTGCGAAAGGAAGATAGCCATTCCACGGAAAGATAGGTGCTCATAAACCTGACAAAAGAGAGCATTACCGATATTAAAGTGGTGTTTCTGATGCTATGAAATTTCATGAGGCGGATACGGAATCTCTCACCCAGATTGCCCTTCCGCTAGTCAAGGTATGAGTTAAATGTAGGTACGGCAGTTTGTTCTTTTTGCTTTCCTTAGTACTTGCCTATAGCTAAGTTGAGAAAGTACTGCATTTCATCCTGCAAATTGATACCAAGATACATGTTTCGAAGCCAATTGAAACCAAAATTAGGATGAGTGAAAATACCTCTATGTCTGAGTATGTCAGCATAAATTAAAATAAGAAATATCATTATTCATGTTGAGTATCTTCCAAAAATGCAACACAAAGATTATGAAGGTAAGGCCGCACCAACCTAACGACTTTATTGATAAACTCTGAGTCAGTCTAAAACCTTATATGCAAGACCTCTTAAATTAACCAGTTCATTGTTTACTATTTACAAGATATTGTTATTCCTTTGAGTGTTCAGTGCTCGATACTTTTCTCAAGCAGGAAGCTCACACATGCACTGACACCTACATTTTGTGTACCTTTAAACATCTGCTCTTCCGTCTTTCTGTCTCTCCCTCTGTTCAGCTCTCCCCTGCAACCACCGTTTCTCGATGCTCCCTCAAATTCACTTTATGTTTCAGTCTTATCTTTACTTATCTAACTTTCTTCTTTTCCTTACTCTTCGTCCCTCTTTATCTCTCTCCTCTCTAACTTTCCTGCAATTTCTCATTTCTCCGACACCCTGGGTTCCCTCTTGTTTCTCTTCTAAGTCATATTTGGGGAGAGATGATCAACAATATTTTATGCAAAAACTAGTCTGAGGTTTAAGTGATATTTATTGCAAGTAAAAATAAGAACTATAAACCGTCATTGTAGTGTTATCCTTAGTTGTGCAAATTAATTCTATTGTTAAGTCTACTGACTGCTTTAAATAGCTGACTGGTTGTTCCAGCACAACAGGGGAAGCAGATAAAATAGTTCAAACAATAGCTTGCCACAGCACATACTGTCACAATGTTTTAGATACTTAGCTGAGCGCCGGCTCTTTGGAAATTAAGTCATCTTAAAAGATGGAGACAGCTTATGGATTCTATAACTTATCTTTAACTATTTTTTCCGGACATTTCCAAGATTGAGGTTCATTAAGATGATCACAAACCCACAAAATCACATCTTCAAGATAATGAGTCGAAATGTTAAAGAAACCGTTTAACGACTACTGGCTAGACTGCAAGTTATTTGAAATGCAGGTGTTCTGAGAGAAGTTTTGAAAACAACTTTAATTAAATTTATTTATTAATTTAGACAAAGAATATACATTATTAACTTTTACTGTGGAGTTGTAAGGTGTTTGTTTTATGTATTTGACATTTATTACTTTAGGATAAATAACAGTAAAAATATACGATACTTCTTAATTAATTTAAAACTACCATGTGTTTGGTTGTTTTCTGAAACATTTTATGAACATGTCCCATAAGTGAAAACTGTACTATTATACGTGTAACTGGGTAAATGTATTTCTGTTTACTTTCACTTTCCTTTACTTCAGTTAGACATTTGCAATAAAATTAGTTAGGAATGTAAGTTGTATTAAAACTTGTAACTGCACTTTATTAGCTTCTTTAGTTGCTGCTACTTATGTGTGTACATAGAAAAGTTTATAAGAATAAACACAAGATTAAATAACAAAATAAGAGAAACTATTGCAACGAAAGAGGAATAACAAGCAAGATATGAGGAAAATGTGAGGAAGCACAGAAAGTTGCAACAAAAGGAAGGTGTGACTTAACGTACCGTGATTTCACAAAGGACTAGATTGAGTTTAATTTGGCGAATAGAGAAAGAAACTAGCTAGAAGTGACGTGCACTGACAAACAAAGAGTACTGAGATTATAGAAGAAGTATGTAATGAGACAGGAAATTACCTAGATACATTAGCTACAAAATATGGAACCGAGGTAGCAGAGGACTAAACAGGGATTTCCAAACTTGATGGAAGGAGTAGAAGTAAAAATGGGAAAGAGCAGAAATCGGTAGACATCCACTGTACGATAAGTTTAACTCATTACAAACAACTTGATGAAGCATTTACCTTCCAGCCTATTCTCCCACCTCTTTCCTTTTCCATTCTATCTTCATAGATCAACATGCACATGCACAGGTCAACTGTCTTACCGACAGGAGAGACGAGCTTAACTTACTCATGTTAAAATTGTATGTTTATATAGTGGCACATTTCAGTAAGTATATTGCAATGAGTGAGGAAAATAGGACCTGTACATGGATATGTAATGACTGTATGAATGTTCTGCGGACTGCCGTTTGAAGGAAAGTTTCACCAAAAGGATAATTGCTTTTCAACCCATCTGTCCATCCAAGTTTATCGAATTGATTTCTGCATTTAAAAATTAAAGACAAATATTAAAAGTAGTTAATCTTCAAGAAGGGAGAAGGCATAAGATGAACTATTACTAAGGTCCGGAACTTGGAATCCCATGAGCCCTGGGGTCAACTGGGGCTACAAGTATACGTAAACAAAATTAATGCAAGGTGTAATCAATCCTACAACCTCTGCGTTGCAGGATGTACAATGCCGGTCTCTTGGGTGCACAGGCTTTCCCCTCCCGAGCCTTTATTATTACAAGCGTTCCTTTATGGTAGGGTGGTGCCACAAGAAGCTCAAAACGCAATCTGCAATCTCACGTTCAGTTTATTTTTACTTTCAGGTTATGATTTTTCATTTTTGAAGGTGAAATAGAGAGAAATTATTGTACACAAGTGAGATCATTAGCTAAATAGCATATAGATGTAGAGCACAGCTAATGAGAGATGTGCAGGACCTTTCCCTATGCATAAAGCAAGGTGAAGGTTAGCTACCGTCAAGGTGTTCCTTCGTGAGAGACATACTCAATTTGCAGGACATCAGTGACAAAGATCCGCCATGTTGGAGTCCAAACACTAGGTCACGTACATGCCCTGGCAGGGACTGCTGTACACATCATTAATTTATACCGACTGCTCCGGGCAACAAGGATCCACTTGCACACGGTTGCCATGGTTACGGCAATCCCAGCTCTGCCATTTATCATCATGCGGATATAAACTTGTGCGAGTGGCGTGATGATCAACAAACGTCCATCCGCAGTAATTCCACACGCCATCCTTCATCTCCTCTTTTATATACAAAATAGCAACAATTAGTTCCATGTGTAGTGCTGTAACAGGCAGCTAGTCCACTGCAACACATATTTGGTGGATTCCCATCCCCCAATCACCAATACAGCATGACATAACCTCTAAGATAAAGAATGTATCCATGAAAATATAGTTTTCCTCTGCTTTAAATATTTTTCCATATACTCAGAACTTAGAACGTATATCTCGCCCATCACTTTAATTATTGCTTTAGTTTTCCAATCTTAAATTACTACCACAAAAATTGCACAATCGTATTTGGACACACAGAAAGCAGTTTGTGAAATGAATGAAGACAATTTGAGATTAATTATTACATGAAATTCCCTATTCATTGCACTTGTAACTTCCTAGGACATCAAACCGAATGGGTCAAAGCCCAACGCACAATGGACCCAACTTTGTCCACATAGTAGGACAGCATGGGCAGAGTGCAGTAAGGGAGGGTTGTCGCTCTATCTCGTCCATTAGGATTCTGTATCTGAGGGTTTTGCTGAAAAGAGGAATATCAAAAGCTCTAATGATCCGAGTTCATTTCTCCAACACATCTACCATTTTATTCATTCATTGTTCCCGGTTAAAGAGTAGTGAAGATTAAAAACAAATAAAAGTAACATTTTAAAATAAGAAAAAAAAGTTCCCGTCTTATAGAGGGTTGTGTTTGAATACAAAGAAATTATAAAAGCTGTAATTCGCACAGTTTTACAGTGAAAGAATTACATAAAATAAAGTATAATAATGATAATAATAATATTAATAAAGAGTATTTAGAGAAAGAATGTGTGTATTTGTATGTTTTTGTGTGTGTGTCTGAGAACAGCATAACTAAAAGGACTGAAAAGTCATTTAAATACCATATTTGAATGTAAATTTAGCACCTTTTTATTTAACTGACGTCCTATAATAACCGATAAGGTCTGAGATAATGCACACTTAGAGAGAAAAGTATATGATTTATTTCCAGACATCAAATAAAGGCTAAAATTGTAACACATAAAACCAAGAAAACAAATTCACTTTGTTACTGGACGTGGTCCATGTAATGTAGATTTAAAAAGAATAGGAAAGAAGAATTCAGATTTATGTAGACAATGTAAATGTTTAGATTCAACTGATCATATACTTTTTATTGCAATAATATAGTGAACCAGTAGAAAATGGCCGAGGGAAACTTCTAGGGAAATGCTTAAGGAACTCTTAAGGGAAATAGAAGATTGTGCACAGTTAGAAAATGTCTCACACATATCCGCTAAGGTGTTAGAGGAATATATGGCCCGCGAAAAAAGAGTTCAAAAAATTAAAACAGGAATGTTACAACCTATGAGAAGGAATATATTTTAAGATATCGTCGGAGAGAAATATTAAGATCAAGAGAAACTGAAGAGACAGATTACCAGACTTGAGAAGACATAGGTAATTTAAGACACACGACTGAGGAATAGATGAAGCCAGTTATAGATACCGGAAGGAAGAGCAGAAGCCGCTAAAAGAAGCTGAATCCCAAGAGTGTCAGAGGACTCTATGGAGAGAATCAGAGGGTTAGACACAAATGATTGTGTAGAAAAGGAAAGATGACAACCCGGATCTGGAACTGACAAACCAGATCCATCTACTGATGCCAGTCTCTTTAGGAGATGGATATCAGTAGGAGGAAGCTTTGGATACCAGTTTCAGCAGAGAAAATTTAAAATTGTAGGAAACAGTCTTTCGTAGTTTTTTATAATAATTAAGGCTGTAGTAAAAATGTAGAGATGAATTATATTGTTGGAGTAGAAGCAGAGGAAAGACTGTTTTAGTTAGTTTAGATTAGTAGATTTGTAAGGTTACTGGAATCCAGTGAACTGTAGGCTTAGTTAATTAGTGAAAGTAGCAAGTACATTATATCTGCAAAATTTCTGAAATAATTTATGTATTTCGATTTTAAATTAAATGAAGGTAAAAAAGTTTTCATAAGGTGTAACAGTTGTTTTGTTTTATATTTAAAAAGGGTTTGGAAAATTTATAAATTTATAAAAGAAAAAGAAACAAAATTGTGTAAAATTATATGTAATTTTGTGATTGGCCGTAGTAATAATTGTATTACGTAATGCGGTGACGTAGCAGTAAATCGGCCAATCATATAAAAGTAATATATGGGTAGCGACAGTAACGAAGGATTGAATAATCTTGGTGTAGAAACCGAAAGAAAATTTATCTTTCTTTCTGGAAAGCCGAAGAGATCGGACGCTTTTTAAATTGCTCGAAAATATTTAAGTGTTAGTTCAATTTTAAGTATTAGATTGATTCCGATCACAGTATAAAGTTTTGATATAAGAATTGTAATGGATTTGGTGTTAAAAGAAATAAACAAAAGATTGATTTCTTATAAAAATTCAAATTAAAAATCTTAATGATTTTTTCACTCGTTACTATCCTTGTAACAGAGTTTTCATTACTCGCAAGTAAGAATATGACAGAAGAATATTAAAAGCTAGCCGAGGCATAATTAAGAATTTTAATGATAACTTCGGGGAACATCTTCATCAAGTCATAATATTTTGGACGAAAGTAAGATCGACGAAGTAAGACCAACAACGGGAAACGAGATACCAGCACGATTATTGCTATATATGTTGCCGCAACTTTGGGGCATCGAAACCCACAACAACGGAGGAATCCTGCTACATATGTCGCCACAACGTGGGGATCATAGCGTCCTCAACATCGCACCATCCCCCCCAGCACCAACAACTTCTATTTCAACATGATTTTCACAACGCAGGGTTTATGGTTCTTCTTCTTCAATCATCGCATGTGTAGCAGAATAGAAATTCCGCTACAAAGGTCTGGTATAGATTCAAGAAACCGGGCTCTTAGATATGCAGATTTGACTTTCTTTTTAACCGACTAGGTCATATCGGAGAATGAATGAAATGAAGCTCAAATGTGCTCATGGTCCATACAGCCAATGCTACGCGACATTTATCTTTCATGATAAGGGAAAACCCTGGAAAAATCCTTATCTAGATAACTCAACCTGACCGAGATTCTAACTCGGGACCTCTTGAACGTGAGGGAGACATGCTGCCACCTATGCTGCAGAGACGGGCAGTGTCTTTCAAGCATGCGACATTTAGATTTAAAAACCGATATTCGCTATCTCATACTGCTCCTTACATGGAAAATGTAATACTGTTCTCAAAATGACTTAAATGGTTTTGAATGAGTTGTCATATGTTTAAAATATTTTCATGACAAATGAAGTATGTGTCGTAAATTGTCCAAGAATACCTTCTGAAGTCTTTCATTCTGAAAAGCTTTAAGAAGTGTTAAAGGGCAAGATATAAACAAAATGTTACTATCAAATGCAGATCTCGTTGCAGCAAATGTTTATGTTGAGCACATTTTTTGTAAAGCTAACCATTTCTGAGATCTTTTAATTTGTTTGAATGAATACTTATACTTTTCTGTAATAGGAAGTCGTTCTTTTTCCCACCTCCTGGCCATACAGAGAGAACAGAAGTTGATAACCCTCATACATAGTGACTAGCTCTTAAAATATTTATATCACTTAAGCCTGCTGTATTTCCCTGTTACCAGAGTACCTACAAGAAAACGTGTCATAAAAGCATTTTTAGGAATGTCGTTCTCAATTAATATGATGTGGATGAGAGTAAGAATAGTATGTACAATATACTAGCGTGATTCATCCTTCGTGACCTGAGAAAGTAGTGTGAGTGCAGTGCATCACATGTTTAATGTTATTAGGCAGTATGGCGAACCTTGAAATGGTGGCCATGAGCTTCTAAACGGAGCAGTTCAAATTTACGAACCTCTCTCTTCCTACATCGTTTTCTCCTCTTAAACGCACACGGTTGTGGAAATGGAATCGGTTAGCAGGGGAACGGAAATGAGGGAAGATGATTGAACTTTTGCGATTTGTGGTAGCAGAGAGAAAGGAAAAAGCCCTGCCAAATACTTCGAAAATTCGTTATTTCTCTCTATTCTCTTATCTGCTTCTTTCTCTGCCATCCAAGATGCTCTGCCTTGCTAGAACCGAACTGGCATAATGAACATGTTGATAAAAAATAAGTTTACTCACACTGTAAGCAATAATTAACAGCAGTTTCAAATTATAGTTTTCCGATCTGTCGTATGTTTGTAGTTCATATATTTAGTTCTAGCTTTAGCAAGCAAACATGCTTACTTTATACATCATTATTTTTACCATAAAAAATTAATTACCTTTTGAAGACCTAGACTTCTTATACTCTGTGAACTTGAACGAATTTGTATATACGAGATATCTACACGAAAAAAAAAAAAAAACAGACTTTGATGGTAACGAAGGACGGGTTCTAGGGTTCTATGTCAGAAAGACATATTTTCAGGTTAAAAAAAAACTTTATATGGTACATTCAGATGAGATTCACTAAGCACTGTCGTTTACCTAGATGCTGCTCCTGTACATCATTATTTTTATCCAATTCGTATTAATAGATGTGTATCTTTGCAGAAATATAGTGTGATCCACATAAACCCGAACCATTTCAATAGGTCATAACCTTTGAACCAATAATAAGACACACGTGCAACTTTGGGCGAATATAATACACAATTGGGAGATTACATTAAACTATTTACGTCGCAGAGAAAATGTTGGAAGCGTCCTTCACCAGCATCTATACATCTTTGTAATAGTGTAATAATAGTGTAATGTAATCTCCCAATTGTGTTGTTAGTGCTACCAACATCTGAAAATAAAACAAATTTAAAGACAGAATCGACTGCCGGTATTTCAAAATTCATACGCGATGTTTGTCTTTATAAAATAAATATTTTTTCCCAAACCATTAAATGACCAAAAATGATCTGCCATTGTCGATTTATCAGTCTGTTTATACTTAATGTCACGAAAATGTTCTTTCGTTCTGGTTTCTAAATTACATTTTGTCTTTCCAATATAAACTTTATCACAATCAAAACAATTAATCTGATAAATACCAGATATTTTATTATTAGGAATTTTATCTTTTTTAGAGAAATTCGATAATTTTTAATACTATATTTATTTTGAGGAACTAAAGTTATACCAAACTCTTTAAAAAAATTGAAAATGTTTATTAACCCAAGGATGGTAAGTAATTATTTTAAAATTATAATCGTCTTTTATTTGAAATATCATTGGTATTTATCAGATTGTTTTGATTGTGATAAAGTTTATATTGGAAAGACAAAACGTAATTTAGAAACCAGAACGAAAGAACATGTTCGTAACATTAAGTATAAACAGACTGATAAATCGGCCGTAGCGGATCATTTTTGGTAATTTAACTATGAAACAAATCCAGAAGTTAAATTATTAAAGCAATTAAATGGTCCGATAGATTTAATGGTTTGGGAAACGATATTTATTTTTAAAAAACAAACATGGCGTAATGAATTTTGAAATACTGGCAGTCGATTCTGTTTTTATATTTATTTTCAGATTTTGGTAGTACTAACAAGAACATATTAACATCTAGCGTTCGTAACGATGGCGACAGTTTTGTTGTTTCCGGCTGAAGATGTGTAAAAGTTTTACATGAAATCGCGATCCCGGAGAATTTATAAGAAAATTATCACCATTTCTTATAGGATAAGTGAAGTTTAAAATTATAAATTGTTATATTTGTATATATTTGTTTGCTTCACTGTTAATAGCTTCATATTTTACGTTCTTATAACATGTCCCAAAGGTCAATATTACAACTAATCTTCCAACTATCCATATACGAGAAACATTTGCGACTGTTTTAAAAAAGAAATATAATTAATGATTTGTCACAAGTTGTACTTTGTTCAAAGCAAATGAGATTTACCGATATACTCTCTAGCAATTTCAATAGATCGTTGGCACATTTCTTATTGGAATCACAGATTTATTATTTTAGGTTTCTATACCAACGAACATAAACGTTTTTCCGGAATTTAGTACTCTTGCGAAATGTTTACTTCGAAGCGACTTCTTCAATGCTGTGGAATGAAGTACCTGCACTGGACGAAGCTAATAGTGACAGGCACGGCACAGCAGTGAACCCTAACGATGCTAACTTCCCAGTAGCAGGCTGGTACATCATCGTTTGGGGCAAATCTCTACGTGACCACTTTCCTTTCATCATTACTGAGTGCTGCGTGTTAAAAGTTAAGTGTCGCAAACACTTGCGAACAAAAAAATTGGCCCTTAAGGATACCTATGACGGAAAATTTGATATCGTGAACTAATAACGCTACCTTTTTAAGATTTATACCGCATATGTAAGTTAGTGCAAATATGATACAGCCCAATTTTGTCAATTGCACTTGATAGTTTGCAAAATATGGCCAAATTTATTTATTTTTGATTACGTCAACTAAAAAGTCCATTGAGACAAAATAAATTTTGGCCTAATATTTTAACAACACGTTCCCAATACATCAATTTTTTGAATTTGCCTAGTTTTCTCTGTATCTCAATAACTTTAGGTTCCAGAAATTTTTAAAGCTATGAATATGGCTTTTTGCTTAAAATTAAACATTTTTTGTGATTTGAAGTAAAGAAAGTGTGTTTAACTGCACCTCAAAATAAAACTTAGGGCAATTTCTATCCACTATGTCTCTATGAACGTGTGTAGCAAGTTTCATTGGTCTAACACCAAAACTGCGACGCAAGGAGCATCTTAAATTATGAAAAAACTTTGAATAGCGAGAAAACAAGGATAAAGAGTCAGAATTCATATCTAGCACTAGCATTCGCGTAACTTTCAAACTATATTAGAGCATTTAAAAATTGCTTTTCAAGCCAGTCAAAAAGAGATAAAATGAAGGTATTCATTGCTGAGTAGATAAATTCGGAAACCTTAGGGAAGAAAATAAAAACAATATTATGCTCTGTGTAATAAACTGCTTTTTATTAAGTATACATCTAATTCCTATAATTGTTGTCTACGAAACTCAGCTTCCATTTGTCCCACCTATTTTTTCTCAGCTGCGTTCTGTGTTGTCAGGACAGACTACGTGTACGCACTGTTTACCGCCTGTATGCGCTTCCTAAAAAGACGACTACAGAGTCGTTTAGCACTTTTCAAGAAAATCGTGTATTAGAATGCAACGTACTGTGAAAGCCTTCTGTAATTATAGTAATATTAGAGCTCTCCATGAGATTATGTGTGGTACCGTGCAGTATCAAACATAGCTATCAAAAGACGCAACACCTGAACAGAACCACACTGAAAGGTCCGTTCCAACTCACATGGTGAGGACCTTCTTTCAACCAGAACTGTTTGCAGGATGGTAGTTTTCCCAAGCACAGATTCCCGATTCCCTATAAGATCTTGGATTGGGTGTATCAAATGTTGTATTTTCACTCATGTATTGCTAGAGAATTTCAACGCATTTGGCGCCTACGTTATATCTCTTTTTTGCGTGACGATACGTGCAATGGCTGGTACCATAAGATCAAATTAATTACCCATCTAAAAGAAAACAAACATCATGGAATGATAGTGACCCCACCAACAATGCCAAGAAAGTTTTCACTGATACCTACCACATGGTAATCATAAGAACCGTAACCAAACTTTGTGGTACACAGGAATTTCATTCAGTGCACCGATTCAAATTCAGGTTTCTCAAAATGCATTACCCTCTATAAGTCTATCACTCTATATATAGGTTGCCATGAACTCTTCGCAGGATATGCATCACCGCTATTATAAATCCTCTCTACTACCCTCGCAGATATTTAAATTGAAATACAAACTTCATTTTGAAAGGAAACATCATGCGATCATGTTCAAGGAAGTAAATAGATAAGTAGAAGTTGGTATGTCCAGTTCTTCATTTCACGATGTCCGAGAGAATTGAAAAGGAAGGAGAGGAAGTTTATTCAGTTTTGCTGTAGCCTCTAGGGACGTTAGTATAGGAAATAGAATTTTCCTGTTGCCGCTGCTCGATGCGTTATCGGGAAGTGGTTTCAGCCAAGAGATGACAGAGAGACAAACAATGTTTCTGGTTGTTGCTGTCAGCAACGTATCAGCGTTCAACTTTTATATTGTACAGGAAGCAGCTGAGTCTATTGTGCGACTTTGCAAACTCAAGTGACTTACCGTTTTTTAAGCAAATCATAAGATATTATCTTGGCCAAGTTAAGGGAAACATTAATTTTAAAATATATAATTTTCAATGCTAAGACATCAACTCAGTATGATTAAATTTGCAGTTGCAATAACAAAAGTCTTGGTTTTATCTGGATGGTATTTGAAGTTTTAGTTTTTCCCTTTACATAAGGCTAGGCTTGCATGGCAGCAAACATTTTCAAAACCCAGTTTAAAAATTATAGAATATAAAGGCTCGTTTAGAATAGGTATTTGGAATTTTGGCGATAAGTGATTCGTTTATTTATCCAATAATATATTTAATAACGCACATAATATTTAATATAAAAACAAAGGCAAAATATACTTCAGCATAATTAATATTAGCTTATCTACCAAGAATACATTTTTATACTTTTTGATATGAAATTATTATTAAACAAATGTAATTACTGTGTTTGTGACTTTTTTGAACATGTAGAAACAAAATATTAGGAAACACTGACTTTGATTCAACGCATTTCTAATTTGTGATATTTAAATGAAATAGGCATTAGTATTCTTTTCACTATTTTACAGACAATCTGTTTATTTTTATAAGATATAGTTTTGGTTATCGTAGGTGGAGATCATCATCTAGCGCGATTATTAAATATGGGTACCTCTCAATGATACGTGAGAGTTTTCTCTACCTCTTTTATTTCATGGAGCGTTTTGACTTGATATTGTGCCTGTATACCTTAACATCTTTTCTCGGCCTCAAAAAATAAAACGCACGCAGGCGCACGTACACACACAAATATTCCTCGCTATCTTCTTTGTCTTTGATTTTCTGCGGAAATTGTAGGGACTTCTGCTTATAAAATTACAATGGCGTTTTTCTTAGCTTGTTAATTTCCCTTCCCTTCTCTGCCAACATAAACCTAATGTTGGATTGCAGCCATTGACATTGGTGTTCAATTGTTTTTCCTATGCACATATTAATAACAGATATCAATGCACTGCTTTTCAATATCATATTTATCTTCTCAAAACTTTTATTTTCTTGAGATTTTGTTTGCATTCTTTTTGTAAGCATTATGTCCCTTACTACGTGAATATATTAATAACATAGCTATCGTGTTAGTTATTCTTTTTCCTTTTTCTTTCCCTCCTCCTGTTCCTTCTTCTTACATTTTCCTCTTCCTAGTCTCCTTTTAATAAAATAGCTGAATTGGTAATTAAATATAAGTAAATTACAGCTTCGTGCTGTATGTAAGGAGGAACTTGCATGAACTAACGTCATGAAGAAATTTTCTTACCTTACACCTCGTATCTTGTCAGTACATCCAAATCCACAGCCTGTTGGAGTTTGTGGAAAGTGTTAAACTACAGCTGTATCAATAAAACACATTTCAGCTGCAGCTGTGAGTTATTATCGTCGTCATTATTATCGTTACCGTCGTCATTATTATTATTATTATTATTATTATTATTATTATTATTATTATTATTATTATTATTATTATTATTATTATTATTATTATTATTATTATTATTATTATTATTATTATTATTATTATTATTATTATTATTATTATTATTATTATTATTATTATTATTATTATTATTATTATTATTATTATTATTATTATTATTATTATTATTATTATTATTATTATTATTATTATTATTATTATTATTATTATTATTATTATTATTATTATTATTATTATTATTATTATTATTATTATTATTATTATTATTATTATTATTATTATTATTATTATTATTATTATTATTATTATTATTATTATTATTATTATTATTATTATTATTATTATTATTATTATTATTATTATTAAACTACCTAAATAAAATATGCAACAAGTAGAACAAGTCAAAAGAAATGTAAGTAACACCATGGATCATTATTTATTTATTATCGATTATTTATTCCTATTTTACCCAAAAGTATATTAGGAATATAGCTTACAAATTTATGAATGTAATGCAATTTACAAAACATAGCAAAATTCAGTATCAAGCTGACAAACAGTAAACATCAAGCTGGATCCTTTAGCTTAAGAAATATTTTGTTTAAGAAAGCCGTGAAATATTGATAAGTTTTGTAATTCATCAAAATATGTGTAAGTGGTTTTGAAAAAGTGTAACCTAAGGATTGAAGCAATAATTCAAGTTCGTATCTTCCAAAACAGAAAAATGGGCAATCAAATAAAATGTGACGGACATCTTGAAGATGATTCCAACGAATACAATCAGATGTGGATTTGATTTTGAATCGAAATAAGTAAGCTGAAAGTATGCCATGTCCAGTTAAGAATTGAGTGAGAACATAGTTAGGATTAACAAATTTACATTTATGTCTGTCAGAAATCGTTAAGAAATATAAATCCTTAGCCAAAGCACCATGAACACTTTTCAACCAGTATTCATTCCAGTCGCTGATGATAATCTACTTCAATGTTTGCCTCATATAAGAAATAGGGCATAGAGTGTAAACTTATGGAAGATCTGAAGTCGCAGCTCTCTTTGCAAGCTCATCTGCACGTTCATTTCCGGCAATCCCCATGTGCCCTCTGACCCATGAAATACACATATGAGAACCACTTAATAATTGACTCCTTATTTCGGTTGCAATAGGACTGCTAGTTTTTGTATCTTTCAACGCTGCAATTGCTGCTTGTGAGTCACTGTAAAGGCGAGCAGTACATTGTAAGTTGTTGCACCATTTCACTGCTTCACGAATTGCTAATAATTCAGTTTGAAAGACTGAAAACTCCTTAACAAGTTTGAACATGGAAGAATGGCATTTTATGGAGCGAGAGAACACTGCAACGCACATCCTACTTTAGTACTTTTATATGGCCCTTCAGCTATCCGAGAATCATCTGTGTAAATGGAGTACTGGTGGAATTCTGCTGCACAATTTTCAAGAAGACTAGAGACACAGGTGGCTGGATGAGAAGCTTGTGTAACTGGTTGTTTAAGTTTTAGGTGTGAAATATGTTGTGGCAAAGCTCGGCTATTTCTAATGTTGATATTTGCCTTATTTACACCAGTAAGAAAGATAGGTTCCATATTTGCAATAATGAGCGCTGCTGGAGTGGAGGTGGTGCGGTATCCTCCGATGATTCTTAAGAGTGAGTGAGTGAGTGTGTGGTGTTTTAGGGCCCATCGACAACAAGGTCATTTGGGCCCTGATTCTTAAGATAAACATTAAGAAAGTATTAATGAACTGCAAGGTAAACTTAATTTTGTGGAATACAATTTGTTCGAAACCTTTCCTTAGAAATTCGTATACTATACCACATACACATTACTGATCTTTTGACTTATTATCTTGGAGAGTTCTGACATATAAAGCAATATCTCTATTTCAAATGACCACATAATTCATACAGTTCATTTTAAAATGTTCACACAATATTTAAAAATAATGCTTGCAACCTATGCAATTAAAATATCTTCTACTAACGATTTTCTAAATTGAATTTTAGATATATCTGAATCATTACAGCCCTAGAATAAATAATATTATGAAGCTCCTTTTACTATTTCCGACTCAGAATTCCAATGGCTTTTCCAAAATTTACTTTTGCCGCTGGATATATTAATGGATGCTTCATGGAGAATTTACACTATCTATGGTAATTAAACAATTCTTACAATATTAAGATATTCATCCTTACTAGCGACACATTCAGCTATGAAATTATACCTTTAATTACCTTAACTTTAAGTAGTAATTCCAACTTTTACATTGAACCAATTTTAATAAGGCGACGCCATCACCTAGATGTTAAACCACTAAATGAAACTGAGTTTTTGTTTATGAATAGTAGGTCGTCATTAGGTTAGTTGTCTCATATGTATATGAGAACTACTTGTGGTTTACCGGGAAAAGTGCGAGGGAGTTGGAAAATTTAATGTCATGCTGGCATGTTGCCATACTAGCTCTGTGGTTGGAGCAACCGGACGGACACCGGGGAGATGCATGTTCACATCCCGGCTATGGTATTGAACTTTTCAATCTTACAATACCTTACTAAACCTTGTCCTAGATAGGGCTAGTAAGCAGGAACAATACTAGGAATACTAGAGTAATACTGGAAATATTTAAAAAATGTATATTAATCAATGCCTGGAAATAATTTTATTCTCCAGATTTTTATAGGTTTATCTTAATGCAGAAAGAATCCACCACCTTTGACAGCATTAACAGGAATGATAAACGTAGAAAAACTCCATTATCGACTTATCTGAATCCTTCTTAGTCCAGTCAAACAATATCAGTAATAATTACAGCATACTTCCGATTTCCTACCGTATTGAATTCATTCCTCTTTTTCACTTTGAATCCATCGACTATTATGCGTTTTAAATGGGAAGGTGTTTGTCCTTGAGCGCTACTAGGTGAGCAACCAATCGGAGTCCTGCGGTGTTGTAGCATTACATTCCCCCTAAGTGGTGTGTGACAAGCGGCAAACTAATCAATCTCTAATAAATACTATTCACACTAAGACAAAAATTCAGAGTTTGTAAAAACTGATCCATGAGGAAGGAGAGAGTAATGTATTTAACTTAATCGTAAAAATCCATTACTTTTAGCTCAAATAGTTTTCTTAATACAAATAAATAAAGTAGATACCATTATATTATAACAATGCATTGCGACGTAAGCACTGTAATGAGTATTATTAATGGTTGGCATGTATGCGTGAACGTATATTTGAAATTAATCAGAACTTAATCGTAAACATTTGACATGATGTGGTAAAAGAAATATGTACTTTGAATAAGCCAAGGTGTCTGTTAAATTCGACGAGAGAAAACGATACGCTTCTTGCTAGTCTGGCAGAGCGTGTCTGGTAACATATCTTTGTTTATGAATTGTTCATAATCTCTATTTACCCTGGAGTTCAAAGTAGCATTATTCACTTCCCTGAATGTTTATCAGCTGGATCAATGAGACACGATCCCCTTTACTAGCGCTAGAACAATCCAAAAGAGCTAATGAGGGCTCAAATTATGTTGCAAACAGAAATAATATTTTTATACTGACTGACGTTGAACGACTTATTCGCGAAGAAATTGACCAGGAACACAACAAGACTGGGAAAACTGCGTGAGACATAAGATAAACTACCAGAAGACTACTTTTGGAAACAAATAGCATGCAACGAGATTTTGGAACCTATCATCATAAATTTGCAGTACTAAGACGTTGAAGACAATGACAATGACGAATTATCTCTTAACGTAACATTCACAGCTATATGGATGCACCACTGGTATTTTCGTTGGATTAGAAAAATAAGTAATTAGTTAACTATAATTAACTTTAAACTAAATATTTAAAAGATTTGTGTAATATATGAATATGTTGCAATTGTGATTACAACTGCATTATTATAAAACTTTGGAAAAATCAGTTTGCGTTCCCTTTCGTCTAGCGGCACGAACACTCGCAAGTGTGCGAGAGAGAGAGAGAGAGAGAGAGAGAGAGAGAGAGAGAGAGAGAGAGAGAGAGAGGGAGGGAGAGGGAGATATAAAAGGAGTGGGAGTAACGATGGCAAGAGTGAAGGCTCTAACGCATCTGATTCCCTACAGGCGAGAACTCTTCCCACTTGAAACACATAATAGTTCTGCATCCTTCTCGACTATTATGTGTTTACGTAATTAGATGTCTAAAGCAAAATAATTTTTGGTAAAATTGGCAAATATCTTACATTGTATTTAACAACCTTTAACAATAATTTAATAATATAAAAGCGTAATTAACACTTATAACCTTTTTGAATACCATTCCAAGTGTCCAAATTCCATATATAACACTATTTCTCTCGAGCCACGTGAAATAAATTATGTGCTGCATTAAAACTTCTCCTATTGTGTTAATAGTGGTATTATTAAACAATGTTGGATATATATTAAAGCTTTGTGCAGCGTTAAGCGTTAAATTTCGATCAGAACGTGCCTGGGGGTGTTGCGGTTAAGCTCATTAATCTTCAGAGGGTTATTGTTTGATAGAGTATCTCTCTTTAATATAGACTCTATCCGTGGATGATATTTGCATTAAAATTTCATTTCTGTGCACGAGCTTTATCATGAAGAGAATAATTTACAATGAGCTATTTTCATAGGAATGATTGACATATAGTTTTATCTCTTAGCAGTACATTTGGAAACATTTAATGTTTCTCTGCTATATTTTCCTTAGTCATTCAATAGGACCCTTTAGAGGAATAATGTTTTATGACAGCAGCAAAACTCAAATACTCCCTGTTAACTTCGTAAGGTAGATACTGGAATGCTTTTTCCCCTGGAAAATATACACGGCAAAGGGGAGGATGTAGGGAAAGATGATCCCTAAACGCAGCTCCTGTGTTTTTATACTTCATGGAAGAGGAGTGCCTAATCCCTTTTATGAAATGTTAATGTCGAAAGAGGTAGAGGGACAGTAGTAGTAAAGGCCACTGCAGGAGATAAACAGGTTTTGTTTCTTCCGTCTGTGATCATCGCTACATGAAGGTAACGCTTATTATCCGATTAGTTGTTTTTAGGCAGTCTTCATATATGTGAAAGATATAATACTAGGATTACCATTTTATATTATGTATTTCAAATTAGTTTTTGATAATTTCCAATGTTATAATATATTTTGTGTGTATGTTTAAGCTGAATTTTAATGATACTGTACTATGGTGGTAACTAAAACCTCCAGGGAGTGGTGTCAGGGACATATATTTTCGTTTCAAATAAAGCTGAGATGACTATAATAAAGCAATGCAGATTAAAATTTCTAAACAAATTTTGTGAAAGTAAGTGGATTCATGTCCATTTGGTAGAGTATAGACCAGGGTAGCAGTCAAATAAAACCAATGTGTTTCTTGAATTATTAAGTATTAAACCCAAGATGAAAGGAAACAACGTTTATCTTTAGGCAGCAACATCGTAGGTAACATGCCCCACATGTACAGTTTCTTGGCGTTTGATAGAATTAAGATCGGTTTTGTCTAATCGTAAAGAAACCTTGATCTCTGATTTGTAGCGATGATGGTTTGAGTGCAGATAACTTAAAACCAAATGCTTAAGAATTCCTATGCCTGATTATGAGCATCACTGTACAGAACATTTCGAAAAATAAGTGATTCAACAACAGTTTAGGAGAATAACTCTGGCTGTACAATTGATATGCCTAAAATTTTATCGGCCACATAACGCTAAATCTCTGAAGAAACAACTTCTTTTCGCGAAGATCAACAAAGATAATGCGATATAAGCGTAAAACGATACCTTGCAATAGAATCCCTAATTGCAAAACTGAAGGCCTTCTAGAATTAAGGCTGTGATACAAATTTATAACTATTTCTTTGTTAGGTCACCAGATGTGGATCATTTCGGGAAAAGGATAGTCATCGCAACAGCTACTCTAATTCCTATTGAAGGCCATTCAAATAAACTGGACAAAACAGTTTTTGAAAGGGTAAGGAGAATGTTAATCATGTGCAACAACTACAGGATCCACTGATCCATTTTATCCCTGTTTGCAGGTTGTAAATTCTCTCATTTCAGTGGCATATATAAGACCTCCTTCAAATCCAGAGTTATCTGTGAAACAATCAGTAGGGAAAAGCAAAGAAAACAAATAAAGCAAGCCAAAGTTTATTCAGCAGTAGCTATCCCTAGTTTACTATTTTAATATTAAGTCCAAGGAAAGCAAAATGCAGATGAGCAAATGAGTTATCTGCAGCGATAGATATGACACTTGTCCGAGTTACTCAGGGTACACAACGAAGAACAATAATAATTAGTTTGATGGAGAGAAGTTAAAAATTAATCAAAGATGCAATAAGTTATCGTTAAGATATTTGGGAAGAGTAATAAAATCCAAAGAAGTTTTTAGTTATAAACCGAAAGGAAGACAATAAACGGACACATTGGAAAGGTAACATCGGGCCTATAAAGGCATTACTTAACCTCTGAATGAGGAAATAGTAAAGCTGTTTCTGAGAATTCCGTTACACTGGAGACGTCTTCATCACCCTCACAACTATAAATATAATCGTCACTCTCATTATGATCATCATTTATGAATAAAGCCTAACTTAACTTATGCAAGTGACTCATTCTATCCGAGATTCGAACGTGGGACTCTTGAATGTGAGGTAGGCAAGCTATCCCCTATAAAATTTTAATTCTTCTGCTGTTACTTCAAATGGAGTCAACAAGTACTGCATTCGATTCCAAAAATATCATATTGTAACTGCACCACAAATATTAATATGAGTATATGTGTGTGTCTGTGTGTGTGTGTGTGTGTGTGTGTGTGAGAGAGAGAGAGAGAGAGAGAGAGAGAGAGAGAGAGAGAGAGAGAGAGAGAGAGAGAGAGAGAGAGAGAGAGAGAGAGAGAGAGAGAGAGAAGACAGAGAGGGAGGATGGTTGTGTTATTCGGAAAGCCTTAGATAATCGAAATAAACTTCTCTGAAAATGTTCCCGATGACGCACATGTTTTATGCATAAATATTCTCTCAAATGCTCGATGATTTGAAGGGAAGTTTGTTATGATAAAAAGGAAAATAATATTCTTGTAGCGTGTTGTAACTATCTGATGAAATATCCGTAATTACTGACTTGTGTATAATAATGCAGGAAAAAATTGACAAGAAAAAAGAATAGCAGTAAAATGTATAGTGAATTAATCACATCCTTCACTAAACAGTAGAGCTACCTCGCTTCCATCGAGTAGGAATTGGTTCATATCAAACGTTAGCCAATCAGTAACATCAGAATATATTCCCCCCGGTTAGGTGGTCGTTCCGTTTTAGTGCTGTGAACACCTTAGTTGTGATGTGAATCTAATTATAGCCCCATTCAGTAGCGTGGATGTAGAGTTCACTGCCTCACATTCATGAGATGCTGAGTTCGAGCATCGGATAGGATGAATTATCTGGATAACTGACTTTATCTGACTTTTTACAGGGATTTCCATGATCCTCATATTACATATATGAGGTGTCGACTGTAAAATTCTGGTCAGCTGTTACCATAAGGTGAACGAAAGTTTCCTGACGTTTGATGTGGACTATTGGAACTCTTCAAAATTGTTTCAACACCATGAGGAACTTAAATGAGTAATGAGTTTTAATACTTCTATTTCGCTTTGAAGAGAATTACAATGAATTTATAATCACTTTTAGTACTCTTTGTCTGCACCACAATGGAATATGCCAAACGCTGATTGCTGCAGATTGTTAGCTTGCTCTGGGTTTTAATTTCAGAGTATAAAATTTTAGCTTTGAAACACACCCTAGGCCAAGAACCAAACCTGGAGCTCTAAAGGCTAACATCCTGAATTTCCATCGGAAACATTAACAGTCTGCTTAGTCTCCTGCAATGTACTAAGTTACAGACTCGCCGAAGAAATGCTGGCACAAAATAAACATATTGATACATAAAATAAGACCTGAAGCTTTCCTCAATATGCTCACTTTCTTCTCGGGCAGCAAGCCAGGTGAAAAGACGATTATATATCAAAGTTTCGGTGTGCATCTCTCTTATCATCAGGATATTTATTAAATGTTATAACCACAAAATGAAACACTGGATATAACATAACTATAAACAAAGACAAAACACTATCAAAATTCGCATTAGTGAACAAAGACTGTTTTCAGTAAATTAAATGCCAGGTCAGGAGATGGCGTGAGTATAGAAAAATGATTGGGTCAAAGAAACGTAACTATTTAACTTGATTATCAAGCTGTATTTATCTTTGCTTCTTAAATCGATGAATTTCCATTTTTAAGGCTGGTTTCGAAGAGGAGCTCAACTGAAATCCAGAATCACGATTAAGCGTGCTCCTTTCAAAGGAAATCGCCAAAGCCTCCTTAATTCTCCGCTCCCAGTAATTGTTGCATATTGCCGTCTGGTCGTCTTCCGAAAATTGGCTCTATGGTCGTTAACAAAACTGTGCTCTGGCAGCCCAGACTTCTCAGGTTGAATAAACGAATGCTCCATTCATGTTCATTTACGCTACGGTTTACAGGGAATGCGGTACACTATCGGAACTTGGAAGTCCAGTTTGTATATAGGACAAAGCGGAACGACCATCGCTTCTAGAATAATCGAACATGAACGGAGCATTCGTTTAATGCAATCTGAGAAGCCTGGGCTGGCAGAGCACTGTTTTGATAACGACCATAGAGCCAATTTTCGGGAGATGACCAACTTGGCAATATGCAACAGTTACTGGGAGCGGAGAACTAAGGAGGTTTTGGCCATTTTTTCTGAAAGGAGCTGGATTCCAGTTGAGCTCCTCTTGGAAACCGGCCTTAGAAATGGAAATCCGTCGATTTAAGAAGCAAAGATCAATACAGCTTGATAATCAAGTTAAGTAGTTATGTTTCTTTGACCCAATTAATTTTCTATACTCACGCCACCTCCTGACCTGGCATTTAATTTACTAAAAAGACTTTTGTTCGGTAATGCGTATTTTGATAGTGTTTTGTCTTTGTTTATATTTGTGTTATATCCAGTGTCTCCCGAAACGTCGATATCTAATCGTCTGTTTACCTCACTTGTTGCCCGAGAAGAAATTGAGCATATTGATACATGCCTTTAAGACAGAAACTTCCTACATGTGATACGTGTAAATATGTTCTAACATTGAAGCACATAGTCATGCAGAGTCCCAAATTTCATTCAGCTAGAAAGGAAAAGAACACACTAAATGAAAAACAGTGTATTTCAGTGGTGAAAAGCTACCTTAAACATCTCTATGCATGATTTACCGTAATTCCCAATTTGTACAATGTCTAACTATATGTATCAATTTTGAAAAATGTTTTAATCCTCAACCATCGCATTGCAAAGTGTTAAGATGAAGTATGTGTGACTCTGTATATTATAGACAACGTGAAATGTTGAATGTTTAATCCCTTATCACAGTCACTAATAAATCTTGTTTCACATAAGCTTGCCCCGTATCTCTTAATGGTCACGTGACCTTATCACCTCTCATAGGCTGCTATTACAGTATAGACTGTTGTGTGGTAAAAATTAGTTCGTTATTTAACATGGTGATATATCCTTATATGTTGGAAAAGAATTGTCAAATTTGTATTTTCATAACTGTTTGGATTAAATATATTACGCAACAGAGTTCATTTATCTGAAATGCATGTTGATTCTGAAACGAAGTAAAGAGTAGGTTCCTTTACTCAAAAGCCCGTCTTTCACATGGCACGATAGCACGTGCTCCAGCGGTAGTGATGACATATTTGTTTATATGACTTTTATCACTGTCCTTGTTTTGAACTGGATTAGTCATATATCGCCATTCGAAGGTATGCTTTGCCGAGTGCGAGAGCTAAATTATTTTATTGATCGTTTATTGCACGTGTACTTATTATATATATATATACAATGGCAGTTTACCGCCAGTTTTTCGTTGAAGCATCGCAAGGGAAACCTTTACAAAGCGGCAAAAAGAGAATTGTGGTGCATGTGTTTAATGCACTCACAGAGAAGAATCCGTCTTTGTCAGTGAGAGAAGTCGAACAGCTGTGCTCTGAACTTACAGGTGTGTTAGATGCGTAGAAACATTGCTATATGAAATTGAGACAACCGGAAAACTTACCACTGCAGGGGCGATATTGCTGTGTGGCGAAGACGTTATTTAAGGACAATCAGACTGTACCGGGATACAAATCGCAAAGTATACTACCTTTAGGAGACTTGAGTGAATGGACACACGACAAGTATGGTGTGACACGACTTTTAAGACTGAAAGACAAGCTTTTTTGCAAGGTATGCGTGCTGGTTTTAAAAAATCCTATTGAAAAAGCCCGAAGGCCTTTCATTCTAAACTTGTTTCAGTTTCATTGCTCATTCATTCACTTTCAACGTTCTCAGTTTTATTATAAACTTCATTATTTTTGCATACCTTCATATTCTTATTTGTATGACTTCATCTATCTTCCTGGTAATTATTATGACGTTTACTGTAGTTTTAAATGTGGCGGGAAGGCACCGCCTATGGCCGATGGCGCGAAAGCATTAACCAATTAGGGTGAGGGGGAAGGTAGTTGCACGCGGAGTGATACGTGTCAGCGGGACAAGGTTATATGAAACAGAGATTAGTAGCTTGTTCTCATTTTGTTTACAGAGTGATAATTGCATACAAATGACGTACTTCCAAATGAAAGTCAGCTGTGGGATATAGAATTTTAAACAGTTTTATTTGAGCATACGTTTTGATATTTGAAAGCAGAAGTGCTCAAATGATACATTTACGTATTGGTTTACTTTTGATGTGTATCTATCTTGCTTTCTCAAACATACCTCTCATTATACACTTTGATTGTAGTCCGAGCCAAGCTAGTTTAAACAAAAAAGTGAAAGCAGCATGGAATGAAATGGGGAGTAGTGACCATCAATAAACCACCGAACCTTTTGCCAAACGTGTTATCTACGAATACCGAGCAACAGGGAGGAGAAAGCAATCAAGAGATATATGTAAATTGAACATGGGCTCTGTGAAGAGGCACTTGGGTATTCAGCTGTTGGAAAAATGTTATCTTCTTCCTCCAAACCATTTCCATGCAAATAGCCAAGTGCTTCAACCTTATTCGGAGGAACTGGCTCCGGAACATTAGGCCAATCCTTTTGCTTCTATAACTTTCATTGAAATTGGTTCAAAGGTAGAGTGCTAACCTAACAAAGGTTTAACCTAAACTTGGTTTTAAGTTACTTTTCAAGTCGCCGCTCTGAAAGAGCGTTCTTTCAAATGAAGTGAATATGTGTAACCTTGTCGGTCGGTGTGGCGCAGCTGGTTAGACACACTGCTTTCAATCGCTACCCAAGATATTGAGCGTGCAGCAGTACATTTAACTGGCCTAGGTAACATGCCTAGGTAACATGCGGCATCCCAGCTCAGAGTTTTGAATAGCACTAAATCACTCCAAAACTATCAGAGATCCAAATACTCAAAATACTAGTTTATTTATTTTTATAATTGAATTGTGCACATTCTTAAGAGTGTGATTTATCTCCTTCTAAACTGCATATATTCAAAATGATGTTATTAAACTTATTTCAATGTGGAGAACAAGAATTACTCAAAGTTTTAGCACAATTATTTGTGTTAAAATAATTCCGAGAGAAATGAAAATGAGTTGACTTAATATTGTAGTAGGCAAAGGATTTCTAAACAATATCAATGTGTTTTGTCAAGGTTTATCTTCACAACAGGAAGCAACATTGCAACATCTACTTTAGCAAGATTGTGCACAGAGGGCATCTCACGAGTTCAAGCGGTTCTTTCCTCAATAAAATTACTTTCATTTGACATATACATCATAAATCGTATTCCTTACACCAAAGTTACTACGTAAGATTAGCACTTCAGTATAACAGAGAAAACAATGTACCTGCATCAGTTTTCATGTTTTAATGAATATTTCAACATTTATAATTCATAAAAATGAAATAAAAATTATACTTAAATTTAATTCTTAAATATACACAAATATATCTCCTTAAATACTTTGTGTCAGTTATAAAAGACAACAGGAATCCCTTTGAATGCATTCCAGGAGAAATAAGTATAATTCCAATCATTCTATATTAAATATCTATGTAGCACATAAAGAACCCGAAACAAAATTGGAACCATTCCCACAGAAACAAACTTGTGGTAAGCCACAGAATATCTGGTAACAAATGACAGGCGATTATTTCCAGTACCGCCTCTTCTCTCTTCAAACTCAGGGCAATGGCGATGATTCACGGTCCCTTGTGCACAAGTTCATCAGCGACATCTGCTCGTGATTTCTTTCCTGGGGGCATTTAACACATCTCCGCCCTACTGGCGCTGTGTATTGTTATTATATGAGAGGGACGCTCCATTTCAAACGCTTGACGTCACCACCAGCTTCATCATGTCCGTCCACAGAAATTCTCACCCATGTCTCTCTATATGCAATGACAAATAGGCGGTAATACATTCCTAACACCAAGGCATGCCTGGAGGATACCGGAGGCAGCAGCGTGAGAAGATATGAACCTTGTTTCAGTAGGGTGGAAATGCTATGGCCAACAGAAACATTGCTCTGTCAACAGCGGAAATTCTACATTTGTACTTCAGTTCAATTCCCGTTATGCAATTAAATGAACGTATCAAAATCGTTTTCTAATATCAATAGTTCTTTACAAGTTACAAAAGATAAAAATTATTCGGGCTTAATACCGAACTGGTGATTTAGGAACACCTTATGGTGTTTCCTAAGCCGAAAATACTTATATACAATAAATCGGTAAATGTGCAAGAGATTTAGATGTCATTTGTTATGACATAATTATACGAACGAGCAAAACAAGCTCGTATGTTTAAGCAAAATGAAAACCCATCAGAAAAGAAGCACTTTTGGTCACAGAATTCACATGTGGAACCACTATGGTAAGGCATGTTGAAGTATTTACCACGACAGTGATTGTTGGCCTAACCTAGAGATGTAGCGAAAATAGCCAAATTAATGTGACAGTTGAGTATATACATATCACCCTTAAGATGGTACACTGTAGGCCTAAGTTTAGTCATTTCTTTATGAAAAGCACATTAACAAGCTAGTCGTAATGTTTTCTAAATGAGGAAAAAATTATAAGTTAGAAATAAGAACATTGTTTTGATTGCGAAATTTAAATATGTTGTGTATAATATTGTGACTTTGTGGGTTCGTAGAATTTAAAGTCCAAATTGCCGACATTCCAAATGTTCTTTATTACCGTAGGAATACACTTTTCAATTCTCACGTAACAACATTACATAACATTCAGCACCTAGGTCGATAATAAACATTAGCTTTCGTTACAGCACTTCACAGCTGACTCTCGTTTTATACACAACTGACTCACTAGCCATGACCTCTTTTTATACACCCATTCATGAATTCTATACTGTTCTGTCAATCACTAGATGTTTCTGGAATAAACAAGGCATCTATGGCGTAATCCGAATATTCTATCACCTTCGAGAAACGTGAAACCCTATCGGGGTCGGCAAGTCTTTCACCTCTGTGATAAACTATGTCTCTTGTTTATCGGCGCTATCGTTAATTGACGGCGCTTTGTGAACGCTAGCCGTCTATCAGTTCCTTTGTGTACACTAGCCGCGCGATCGTAAACTGCTTATGCAAGCTCTTTATTACCGTGCAACATTATCCGCCGTTTGTTATCTATTTGCGCCGAAATATTTATGTCCGTTGCCATGACAATATATCGTCTATCTGTAACAACTTCCAGCAGTGTAGAATTTATTTAGCATGAAGAGGTTCTCAAGATGTTATTCACAGAAAATTCCAATATTAAATTAAATTAAACATAATGTGTATGTTTGAGAACATTCAGATTCTTTAAAGCGTTTTCATGTACACATAATTTTGGATAAAATGCCCCATTTTTGGAAGATTGGATTGGATTACTATACGAAGGGGATTCGGCAATGCGGCCAGTTGTGATCGACTGTACCTATGTCCCAAATGGGGCATCCCCGGGAGGAAGGATAAGGTGCGAAGGGACTAGAGAGCAGCCGTCCCAGGGATCCACGACAGAAGAGTTTGAGATTCCTCTGCAGGCAGTTCACCCGACTGCGGCCTCACCAGACCAGGCTCGGAGAACGTCCTACCGAAGGAGGAAGTTTTACTCAGAGCGCATCATCATGTAATGCAGCGCGAGACACCCGTCAACACTTCTACTCTAAAAGAAACCACCAGATGAGAGATGACATGAAATGATAATTGAGATGAGATGGAGAGACAGGAAATATCTGGGGATGTAATTAACCTACCCAGCATTCGCCTGGTGGTCCAGGAAACCCCCGACAAAACCCATGGATCAGCTAGGTCGGTCACGGGAATCAAACCCAGGCCTTCTGAATGCGGGCTACAGACGAAACCACCTGAGCCGTCACGCCCGGTATCCTTGGCAGATACGTAAGTTTAAAATAGTTGCTGATTAAACAGGAAAACCTACACTATTCGCGCTGTTTAGCAGACATCCGATTTGCATACCTCATTGGATACTGAGATACTCGAGTTGCCTATCGTACATTTTCCTTCCTATTTCATCCAGTGTGACTAAATATATTGTAATCTTTGTGGCAGAAATGTGTTTGCTGTGACTTCTTGTAATGGTAAAAATTCATAAGTTATGGTTTTGATGAACTGTGGTATGATTATTGTCCCTCTTTAAATTGCATCACCTTTTGCTGTAAAAATCCCTCTTTGTACACTGATTTCTTGTTTCTCTGAGGTTTTTCATATGTACACTGTTCATTATTCTGTAAGCGGGGATTGGTGCTTCACTCATGCCTTCCAATATTTCAAATATGTTTAGATATATAGATAATAGAATATACCGTTCAGCTTCGAATAGAAACTTGCCCATGCATTCATCGTTCTTGTCAGAGAAGAGTAGAGAAGGATTGTTCCCATAGTTATGGTGGCAATTTACATCCAGGCTCTATACACTGTTCTACCACATAATTTAAAAACTAACGTGCAGTTTCAATGTCTGGTATGATTGAACAGCTATATAATTTATGAAACAACTTGTCCCATCAATTGATATAAAAGGATTTTAAAAAATATGGAATTTTATCGTTTGTGGTTTTGAAGTTATTGACTATATTGGTCAATGTTTCGGATCCATACATGAGAGAAGATATTGCTATAAACTTATACAGTTTATCTGGTCTGGCTTATATTTTAATATTCGTCTAAGTTTACAATTATTTAATTAAATTTGTTTATTTTTCTGTACACTCTTTAAAATTTAACGTTGTTACACGTTCCAGTATGTTGTTCTCCAACACTATTTCTGAAGACACTGGTCATTGTGTAATGACTTCACTACAAATGCGTATTTGGTAGCGATGGTGTACTCGTTGTGATGATGTTCTCAGAGTTCTATATCACGTTGCGGCGCCATTTGTAACGACTTGGAGTTGTTGAAAGGAAGTTGTGGAGGAAAAAATGATGATGAACCTCGTTGAAGATCTAGTGAATGAATTCTAGTAGTTCCACGGTTGCTCTGGTATTCGCATAAGCTGTCATTTTCAGGGGCAGTCTCAGCTGGGAAGTGATAATTTAGTTATAAAAATAAAATGGTAGTTCCTATTTTATTCTATAAAAATTAGTATTTTAATTAAAATGTAACTTAATCAACTATTAGTTAGACTTTTCAATGCTTTATATACGTTGATAGTATACTAGCTTGTGCAATCCTTTACAACCTTCCACTTTCCAATGCAAGCACAAACTCTGCAGAAATGCAGACACACGTAAAATATATCTTCACACTTTCACGTATATTTGCAGAAGAAAAATTGGCTTCAAGTGCCTCAGCTTTTATAGTCCTGCCATAACGACAACTTTTCTTCATTGCAACGTCACTCTTTTTAAATAGATTTTTCTTAACGTAATTTTAACGTTTAAATAATATTTCTTTTAGTAATTTAAATTAAAAATAAACTTAATATAGCTACTTAAACAGTTTCAGTTGTTTTTCTGTGGATATTTTCAAGTTAAAATCTGTGTTCAGTTCTGTTCATTGTATGTTATGTTTGTAGTTCATCTTCGATTTGTGGCAGCAGGATCAGATAGGATGCGTATAAAACTACTTTTAAAATTCTATTCAGTAGTTTAATTCCGCGTGTAGTCTTGCTTTTCCATAATCATATTATTTGGTCCAAATCTAAATTAAACATTTCGTTTAACACAAATGTATACTCCAAGGGCTCTGACTAGTTTATTTTTATTTATTTTCTTTGATACATTTTTATAATTCATATTAAATGCAATTGCATTCCCTTATTCTCCAGAATATTAAGCAGTTTTGTTTTCGATACCTTATTCAATGCCAGCGCTGATAACGCTCTTATTTTAATATATACAAACAACAAAGAATAACACAGTGTTGTCGAGTTTCAAAGTAGCATTTCATGAGCTACATCACATTTATAAAAACTGTGTAAATGTTGCAAATTTCTATATGGTACATTTTCAAAATTAACCTACATGCATTTAGTAGAGCACATATTATTTATAACAATAGAAAGTAATATAACTAGCTTATAATTTAAGCTAATGATAAAATGAGTTCTTAAAGTTGTGAATACTTCACCGTTTCTTTGATTTTCCTTGCTAATACTTCAATGTTCACGATTTCAGGAATTTATTCCTCGATCACTTTATATTTTCATGCAGTTGTTTAGGTACCACACAAAAAGTATTTTTATAAACGCAGATAAAATAAATTTTAAAATACTCTACATGTAAATTAAAAATTGTTACTACTTCACAAAATATGAATTCAAAATATTGAATGTTAATGGGTAACGTACTCGGCTATCCTTTGCTATTTGTGCATAATATACATAATGAATTGAGCTATATTCATTGTTTCATCCATATAAATGTAGCAAATGAATATAATGTAGTCTTATTGAATCGAAATATACCAGTTTTAGTGTTAATCTCTATAGTAGTTCAGGAATATAGTATTTTAACGTTTAATATATTTTATCTGCTCATCATTTGGAATGTGCGGGTTTTGCACGCACCACTTTTTAAATTATTGCTTTAAACTCCAAAGTTTTTCTTTCATGTAAACCTTTTTTTCTTTTGGTGTGTGTGTGTGTGTGTGTGTGTGTGTGTGTGTGTGTGTGTGTGTGTGTGTGTGTGTGTGTGTGTGTGTGTGTGTGTGTGTGTGTGTGTGTGTGTGTGTGTGTGTGTGTGTGTGTGTGTGTGTGTGTGTGTGTGTGTGTGTGTGTGTGTGTGTGTGTGTGTGTGTGTGTGTGTGTGTGTGTGTGTGTGTGTGTGTGTGTGTGTGTGTGTGTGTGTGTGTGTGTGTGTGTGTGTGTGTGTGTGTGTGTGTGTGTGTGTGTGTGTGTGTGTGTGTGTGTGTGTGTGTGTGTGTGTGTGTGTGTGTGTGTGTGTGTGTGTGTGTGTGTGTGTGTGTGTGTGTGTGTGTGTGTGTGTGTGTGTGTGTGTGTGTGTGTGTGTGTGTGTGTGTGTGTGTGTGTGTGTGTGTGTGTGTGTGTGTGTGTGTGTGTGTGTGTGTGTGTGTGTGTGTGTGTGTGTGTGTGTGTGTGTGTGTGTGTGTGTGTGTGTGTGTGTGTGTGTGTGTGTGTGTGTGTGTGTGTGTGTGTGTGTGTGTGTGTTCCTTGAGCATTGAATTTAAATCCTAGTTTCTTTATTTGATTCAATAGGACAACTACAAATTTCAACCATAAATCAGTTTTTTTTCCTTTCGCTGTGAATAAAGCAAAACTTTTAATAGGCATATTAACTTGGCGGTTTCCGGCACCAACAACAAACCTCCGTTGCTTGAAATATTTTCTATGCAGAATCCTATTGCTTCTCTATTACTCCTCATTTCACGGAAGAGTGCCATAAAACGAAGTGCACCTTGAGAAGTTATGGTAACTCGGCTTTACGAGTAACCATTAATGAAGGAAGCATAACCGAGTTCTTTGTTATGCAAATGTTTTGGATTTCTTCCGCTCTGCGGACATTTACTTGTCCCCTTTCTTAAAACAGCTCTCAATACACGATAGGAAATGAAAGAGCAAAGTATAGCGTTAATATAAGCCACAATTATAATACATTCTCCCTTTTCTAAAAGTTGCATTTAAGTATACTCAATATACATATGAAGATTTATTCGACGGTATATTTTTCTAAGGGGCTATTAAACTCGCACTTAGAAAACGTTGTGTAGCTATTCATATTTTGAATCTATCTCTCTCTCTCTTTAAAGCGACTATTTTTTAATAATTTACTACTTTTGAATGGAAATGATAATTACTATATTTTCCAGTGAACACGAAAGTTAATATTTAATTTGTGATCTGCAAAAACAAAGGTATATTAGCAGATGATACACTGTAAAAGTTTCATTTACCTTGATTAAATATTTTTCGAACAATGAGGTCTACTTGTACAATTGTAAAAATTGTAAAAATTGTGAATCAATTACTTAATAGACCCCGAGTGATACACTGCCCTGTTCTTAGATAGACCATTGACCAAATCTACGATATTATCAGTACTGCAAAGTGAAGTATTAGTGGAAGGGTGCAGAGCTCGTTTGGTTCAAGCTCCAGCAACGAACGGTAATAGAGACAATTTTCTATTAGCAATGGCTCTGTAGAATTTCAAGAAACATGTTTTTATCAGTATGTCTTTAAAATTTAGTTAAAATAAGTAATAAAGTGAAAAATATTTTACGCTTCAAGCTTTGAAATCTGCAGCTTTCTCATCAGAAGCCACCTTTAGTTGTGCTACAAGGATTTAATCCCTTATACGGGCCCTGATTTTCGATTGCAAAAGTTTTAATTTTCGAAAATAATTTTTCAAAAATATAAGTGATCCTGAACATAGCCATAATCATTGTATTAGCACATAACCTTAAACCAAAATATTTCGATTCTCAAATGGTTGCATATGAATTATATCGACAAGATACAAATATTTACGTTTCATTTCTGCAACTTCCATTTGTAAATTTAATCTGACTTTCGTTATTTCCAGATTGTAAGGGTCGGTGAATAGCAAATAAAAAACAAAATCATTCTTCAGAATTTTGAAGTCCTAATTGATAGCCGAAATCAACCTTTAAGGCGTTCAATTTAGCTGTGTATTTTTAGGAACAATTAACTGAAAGAGTGTGAGTGTGTAGTGTTTTAGGGCCCGTCGACAACAAGGTCATTTGGGCCCGTTAACTGAAAGATTCGAAAGCGATATTAGCAGGTACAATTAAATAGATCTCTGCGAATGGAGTGTTTTTGTGTTCTTTCTACAAATATGCATTCAGCGTGTACAAATGAATCTCGTTGTATATTTATTTTTGGAAAAATATTTCAGTGAGTTATTTTAGATTTAAGGCGACACGTTGTACTTAGACTATGTCACTAATGAACCCACAGGTATGATGCCTACCAATAGGAGACAATGGGAGGGGTATGTGTGACATCCGGGGAGAAGCCTGCAATGTAGTCATAATTACTTAACTGGCCACCTATGTCTTACACATTAGACCTATTTTGATTGCTTTGAATTCTTCAGTTCCTATGTGGTTTCATCCGTGCCTAGTCAAGTTCCACAAAAAGTATTTAAATCCTTCAAGTATGTCCATGGTTTCCATGATCTTCAAGACGTGCAGTTTAATACTGTAAATTGATGTCTTCCACATCTCCTTTGACGCCATCTCCAATTCCGTTCCGTTCTCCAGTGTATGAGCTACCAGTTGCTGCTCCAGTGATGCACTACGAGATTTTTATCACAAGTGTATGGGCGAGTGTGAAGATAAATCACACCAGTTAAAGTAACGATACATTTAATGTAAGCTAATAATGATTTCTTTGAAGTGAGTTGTCGACTCTCCGAGGTTGAAGTACTAGACTCATCTTATCTGCCCTATTGGATTTTCTAAATTCTGTCAGATAAATGTTTTAAAAACCATCGTTTACGTAAAAATATTGCGAAGTGTCGTTGCCGTGAGTGGCAAAAATGTTAAGCTGAAGATCCCTGGCGGTAACCACTAAATTTAAATAATACGAGTGCAGTTTTAATGCTGACTACATTTCTTAATGTACAAAAGACATGGATTATAGAAATATGAGCTCTTTTATTAGCTGAAGTCCGCCTATATATTGCTACTCCTACCAACATAATCTTGCCAATTGTTAATTTTGCTATTTCATATCTCAAATACAATCTCCACTGAAACTTATTCTATTGCTAGTTTTGAAAATGATAACTATATAGACATAACCTCTGCAATAACTGAATTCCAGGAACTCCTTGAGTTAATAGTATTCAGTCGACAGTCTCATGGCAATCTTAATTACCTAGATATAACTGGCTGTCTTTTACTATGATTGCATCGCTAATGACCTCATGCTTTGACAAAACCTCACAACTGCCCACATAATAAGTGGAGCTCAACACTTATGACATTATGCATTGATTTTAAAATACAGAAATTATTTTTGCAGCTATTTACCTTCTCCCACTTATTTCTTTACAAAGTTATAACGTTTTGCCGCTAAAAATTCCGGTACCCCTGTTTATTATTACTAACACTTCGGGATTTTAGTTTTTCTTAATATATTTTAACTGATGGAGAGAAGAAAATGTCCTTTATTCATGGTAAATATGTTAGATTTTAACCGAAAATCAGTTCTACCCTTCCCAAAGCTTCTCACCGTTGAGCAGAAAAATGTTCTCTTGAAATCCACTAAATTTATATTGTAGCATTCAGCCCTTGCAAAAGGAGCCAACATACTCTAAAATACTTGTGTATGTGTTTACAGCTTCATCTTTATAAAATCCTCATTTCTGTAATTTCTTTCTAGTTGGCTCTTACTCTCCTTTAAAAATTCTTATTATATGAAGTGATAATAGAAAAATTCCAGTACATTTAAGTGTATGCATATGTTAATTACAATTCATTTATTTTCTTTTAGGACTGTGAGAAGTTGTGTTATTGGTGAATGCAGACTTGTGGTTCAGCCTTTCAGGACCAGCTTTAAGGCAAGGCCTTCACTTTCATGTAAAGCCAATACTGAACAATATCCATGAACCCTCTGATTCCGCTCACGCAAAGGTTATGCTAATAAAATATTTTAGTGCTTAACGATATTAACATGGAAATAGTAAAACCATATATTTAGTGTAGCAATACCATTTTAATCCTTCTAACTACGTATATAGTCTTCAAGGGACTGTCTGTAGATTAGTTCGTCAATTGTTTTCTTCCTCATTCACGTGTGCCCAGTAAAGTACTGTTTGACCTCTGCATATTTATGTTTTGACTGCGGTCTATTTTCTGTTTTTATTTTTGACAGGGTCCTATTTCGTTTTGTTGTCTACATGATAAAGTGCTCCTTGTATTATTAATCTGTCGATAACTCTACTCGATTTCCTGTTACTGACTTTCTGTGAACCCATTGCGGCATTCTCGGAAAGCGTATGAGTAAGTTAACATTCAGCTGACCTAGTAGACAATTGGACAAACTGATCGAGGAATACATTGTCACAAGTGACTGTATTAATTAATACTAATAATAGTTGATGTGACTTCAATAGTATGTGTGACGTCACTCCCCCCACTCCATCACCTGTTGGATAAAAGTTTGTAAGCCGGTTGCTTGCCCTCTCTCTCTCTTGGACTATCCTTTGGCCTGGATAGATGGGTTTGTCCGCAACCTCTTGAGGCAGCTGTGTCCCCCTATGTAAACTGCTTATTTGTAGTAAATATTCTTAATAAGTGAGTTGTAGTTCTTTTGTAACCTAATAGAAAGTCCCAACCTCTCGCCAAGCCGGTATTCCCTACCCCTATGCCAATTTAGACGTTTAAAGTAACAGATCACTTTTAAGAAATTGCAGGACATGAAACATGTGAGAGAGGTCCAATGCATCTTCGGAGACATCGGTCACGATACCACAGCGATAGAGGATCGCCAATATACGGCGACATCAGTGGTTCGAGTTTGTTTACACTCTCCAAGTGTGAACGTATTGTATTCTACCAAAAAGTTGACATTTAGATTTTGTGGAAAATGTTTTGAATCTGTATTGTGTCAGTGTGTGTGTGTATGTGTGTGTGTTTGTGTGTGTGTAGCATTAACTCAAAAATAAAACGTCGCTTAAGTAGCGAACTTGCTCTTTAAGTTAATAATTTTCGAAAGATGTTCAAAGGAATATCATCCAAGATTAACCTTTACATGGCATATTTTTCGAAATTTTTATTTTATCAAAAATGTATTAACAAATTTGTTTAAAACGCCTGGACAGTAAAGAGATTGAAACGTCGAAGTCATCACATAGCGACCAGTACATAAAGTATTTGACTATTGCTTAAGCCCACTGAATTGTGCTATTCTCTTTTTACTTAGAAGGAAACATGCAACAAAAGCACTTCCACAAACGTCTATCTAGTTTTAGCTTCTTCTTCCTCTTCAATCCAGGGATTAGGTTCATGGCCTGCTCTGTTCACACTCCAGTATTCCCATCTCTTCCTCGGGCAACCGACATCTCTTCTTCCTTGAGGTTTATAACTCCACACAATCTTGGGTAGTCTATCTTCGTTCATTCTTTCCATATATTTCTTCCAGTTAATTCTATTTTCTTCAATCTTCTCATTTAAATAACATATTTTTAATTCATCACATATCTGCATTTTAATAAGGCCTCTTCTTGTGTAGCCTTTTACACTCCGCAGAAACCTCATTTCAACACTCTGTATCTTACTTCTATCCCTCTGCCTGAGGATCTATAATTAACTTCCATATAATAAAACCGGAATCACCATCGTCTTATAAAATTTCAATTTTGTTTCCTTTCTCGACTTAATTTGTAGATTTTTTATTGTTCCACAAATATGTTAGAATTTATTAATTTTATAATCCACATCGTTATCTCTGCAAAACACTTGCATCACAGCCCAAGTATTTAAAATGGGAAACCTGCGCCAAACTATTTCCTTCTATGCTTATCTTTGAACGGACAGGATACTTTCGTGGTGAGCCATTACTTTAGTTTTCTCTTGTGATACTGAAGAGTGTTGGAGACAGGCTGCATCCTTGTCTGAACCCGAATTCTCCTAACTCCTTCAGTGTTTGTTCTTTTTATTATTTATTGCTATTCTTGTATCTTTATATAAAGTTTTTATAGAATTAAATGCAAAGGACGTCCCTTTTTGGAAATTTAATCCTTTTTGCACACTAGCCATGTGTAGGCTAAGATCTGATTAGATAGAGTCAGACTGAAAAATTGAATACCTCGGCCGGGATTTGAAACACGTATCTCCCGGTCTCCGGCGGTCGTCCTTAACCATTGAGCTATCATGGCCAACGTACATGACATTAAATTCTCCAACTGACTCTTATGTTTCCAACAAATTACCTAATAGTGGCAACTATAAAGCTGGGACTTACGTACTTACAGCATAGCAAGTCGCCACACAAGGTGTGTACCTCATTGCATATGAGAGCCCCCAGTGTTTTACCAGGAAAATACGAGTCAGTTGGACTAATTGTCATGCTGGCATGTTGGCCGTGGTAGCTTAATGGTTAAGAGCGACCGGACGGGGACCGAGATATCCGTGGTTCAAATCCCGGCCATGACATTCAATTTTTCAGTCTGCCTCTATCCAGATATCCCTTTTTGTCCATTATACTCCACAATTTACTTCTATACGTAAATTTGCAGTCAATGAACGCCACATACATACGAGTATTAAACATGGTTTAATATGAAGAAAATAAAAGAAGTGTCTTTCGGTGTAACTTGTACAACAGAGAGTAGAGAAAGCATGCGAGTGCATAAGACAGATCTTTTTTTTTAATCCGATTTGTCTTTTCTAGACTGAGGTAGTCTTATGTGAAAAGAAAAACTAACGTTCTGAAGATACATAATAAGCCAATTATTTTATAGGATATCGAGAGTTTTTCTACCTTGACGTTTGAGCAACTGTAACTGTAATATAACTGCATATCTTAATGACCCTAGAGGTAGAAGCAGATTAGGTAGGGGATGAAACCTGGCACTTCAAACCGCAATTGGACCTTTCGTGCATAACCCACTGGGAAAACTATATAAATGGTGGCAATTTGGGATCAGAAATAACCGCTGTAATAGACGAGAAAGATGTTAACAAGAAAATAAATCAATTTAACCTTATGTGCGGTACAATGAAGAGAATACTTAGAGCAGAAGAGTTACTTAAATTAAATTCAATAAGACAGTGGTAGTCCCTGTATTCAAGCGAAACATGGGCATTAAACACGTAAATTGAATCAGCAGAAATGAGAATAAAAAAACCGGTGGCTGGATACTCTGTTGGATCATAAGACAAATGAAAAAATAAATGAATAATTGGACATATTCAACTTAAGAGGAAGGATTAAACAGAATAAAGAAACCTGGAAACAACATATATTCTCTAGCATAGTAACCGAGTACGCTTCAACAGCTAAAAGTAACATAGGAAGACCGAGGAAGAGATGGAGAAATATTAACGACAACGATGATAGTGATTATGAGAATGGATGAGATGTAGGCATCGCAGGAGCTGCAGGGAGGGCCACGTAATCGGCAGAAATGCGCAGAGATCTCAACAGTTATTGGCTTGATCATCCGGTTGAAAGACGCTCGTTGAAGGCCGTCTCTAACCACTGGAGGGTGCCTCAGCAATCCCCTCTACCGGGAACAGGAAAGGGGACCAGCATTGGTTGAAAATTGTGCTCTCTCTGTCACAGCAGAGAACCCCATGGCCTGAGTGGACCAAACCCGGCAGTTCCCGAATGCGAACTTCGCAAGTTACTGGGTTTAGTATATCATGTATATTCGCATAAGCCACCAAATCTACAGCAATAGGATATAACTCTCCGCTTAAGCCCCTGACGCCGTACAATGTTCAGCATTTGAGGGCAATCAGGTATATCTCGAGGTGAGTACAAAATTAGATGATGGTGGTGATGACTGCGAATTCCACGATTGCTGTGGTAGGGCCCTTGGCAATTAATTTCCGATTAGGGTCCTATTCGCTCCGCTGCAAATGAACAGTACCACAGCTCGCCAGTCAGAAGGGTCGGCGAACAAAGGATAGCCTTGACAGCTAGGCGCGAAATCCGCTAATATTGCGCGGCGAGGCAAACACATTGATGTGGCGGTATTATCGACCTGCGAGCAACACCCACCCAACTTCCAAAGCAATAAAAACTGTGTGGAGCAAATGGATATTATTCGACCCAATAAAAAGAAGCTTTTACCAAGTTTTAGAGCCAAAGTTATAACATCTGAAGTAATTTCTTTACTGGGATGGCCATAATATGCTTTGAAATAGTTGGCATAAATGCAGGTTTTGCAGATTGTTTTATATTATTTAGCGACGAATACTTATTTTTATCCAGGTTTACTCCTTTTAAATTCCTAGTTTCTAATGTATGTATATTGTCAACATCATAAAAAAGTCTAACGTATTTCTCAAAAACGCTAACTGCTCTACCTACTTTAGGTAAATCGAGATAAACTTGTGAGAAATTACATTACCTCTGATTGTGTACTAGAGGCATGAGGATTATGAGAATACATTAGGCTTAAGAAATAGTCATCACACACACACACACACACACACACACACACACACACACACACACACACACACACACACACACACACACACTATATTTTTCTTTTTTTATTCAGGGAGTCTCAAATGGTGCATTTCCACCACTGGTATTGAACTTTTGTGTGGAACACAATACCTTCTCTGCCTACAATACAGGTAGTAGAGGAATTAAAAGAAGCGAATAATGGCTTCCCATTTGAGAAAAGAAGTATGCGTCTCCGATACTTGCGATATCTCGATACTCGCGACAGTTGCATGGTATCAATATCGAACGATACTGCAGAAAATTCGCTTCGTACTTTTCGATACTTCTATGATGATTCTGCAATTTTATTTTATTTTAAAATTCATTAAATATTATTGCCGCAAGTAGAAGATTGCAGGGACCGAGAAATTGTCAGGAATGTGGTAACAGTAACATTATTCAAGAAAATAATCGTGTGTGAAATTCAGTGCCATTTAAGAGTTCCCAGGAAGAAACAATTTCTCAAATATAAGAACGATTTATCACTTCCCATTTCTAGTGCACTGAATTACTGAAAAACAAATTCAACATTTCAAAACTAAGCAAAATTAGATGCTAAATATATGTGTATTCCAACTGCAATAATTTCCTCTAAAAACTATTTCGCACAGAAGGACTCATATGTGACTGAAAAAGAAATAGATGGACAGAGTGAAAATTCTATTATTTTTGAACAAAAAGTGGACTGTTTCAAAAATACATTTTGCATTCAAATATCTAATTTAGAATTTAAAAATAAGTACACTAATTGTTTTAAATACTGTCTCATTAAATATGTGGACCTAATTTAATTGGCATTACATATTTCTTCCAACATTCTATTTTATATTGAATCTGGAATTTGAAATTACGCATCGAGTATCGAAGTATCGCGTATTGTGGAAAATTTCGTGTATCGGTATCAAGTATCAAGTGTCGAGAAAAACTGGTATCGATCCATTCCTATAGAAAATTGCAGGTTCTGGGAAATGTAAAACATACACCATATGTTGGATGCTTTTTACATATGGAGTGAACATATAATGGTTCCTTCCACGAAAATATATATGGGGTATAAATAGTGTTACAACTACTGCATTGTATAGCAAGATTTTGTACATCTCTTACCGTTTGCCAGTTATACAATAAAGAAGTAATTCAGAATGATAACTAAATAATAACTAATAACTCTCATAAATAATTGATGATACACCTTCATTTGTCATGAATGAATCGTAAACATAAGGTGTTTTAATGAAAATGTTAAGAATATTTTTTTGAGAAAATGAACATTTTTTAAAAATGTTGCTGGTTAAGGGACCACATTAAGCATCCTCAAATTCAGCCCCTGGCTTGGCTAAATATTTTGCTGCATATATTATCGCTTTAAACAGTTATTTAGTGCACTAAGTGATAGTGACATTTATTAAACAAAAGACAGCTGTCGTAATCGTATTCTTATTGACCTTATTTGTTCCGCAAAAATTGTATTTTGATTGCGCTCATTGCCCTTTACATGTAATCTATCTTCTCTTCAATTGGACCTTGCACTTCGCTTATTTCCTATTGATTACTTTCTTCAACTTCGTATTATAATGTCCGCTTCATAGTTGCGAAATAGCAGTGAATTTTCATTTCCATAAACTGTTAAAGCTTAATATGTAAAAAATGTCATTTTCGTTCCTCTCAAGTTTTGAACTTACTAGACTTCGAAAACATTCGATGTATAAAGGAACCTCAAAAGCAGTGGGTTCATCGCCCCAAGACCCTTAATTTATGATTTATTTCCTTATTGTTTATCATTATCTTTTGCCGTGGTATAAGATGGCTATAAGGTTGCTATATAACATTTTTATTTTGTTGTTCAATGCATCATCTTCTCTTCCGAAAAAGTGCTTTATATGTACCAATGGCAGGTTTCACTTTTGTTTTATTTCCTGCAGAAATTAATTTCAGTCTGTCTCCTATGTGCTTCCCCTAATGCTTATTCCCCTTCCACCTTATTACTTCATCAATCGCTAACTTCATGTTTTGTGCCACCCAATTACCTCTATCCCTCCCCATATTTGTCTGAAACAAACGAAATAAAAGAATTGATAGGAAAGCTAAAAATACGTATGTCAGATACCGTGTCCCAAATTCTTGTCCGATATTGGGTGTGTTACACAGAAAACGTGAACGAGTCACCACAAGTAACACATTTGAACAAAATTAATGCCTTCGTCCTTATTTTTAGATTAATACATAGTAAATAATTTGCAACTCTTTAAATCATATTTGACTGAGCCATATTGTAGTATAAGATTCACAAAATTATCTTCGTGCAGCAGGAAGCAGGTCAGAAATAAAAAACCTCTCTTTTACGTGAGCTACTATTTGTTCACAGTCACACAATGCTTCCTCTAGAGTTTGCCTCTAATACTACCTGAAATAAATATATTTACATTGCACCGAAAACCAGAAATCGATATAGAGTTCCATCCACTACCGGATGACTGTCCCCTTCTCCTAATTTTATGGACTCTGAACTCATTTGTACATTTACATTGTATGATAAGATTTACGTTGGAAGACGTTGATTAAAAAACACAAATGACAATGCACTTGCTTTTGTGTCCTAGGAGGCAGATTTAAGGGCAGTGTAACGGTTATTTCATATTTTTTCATATATTTGGGGATTTGTTCTGGATCGTTCTAAAAATGTGATTTGTACAAAATAGAATGTAAAACTGATAGGCCACACAATGACACAACTTACGTAATAAGAGCTCCTATTGTTTATTATAATAATGTGATTAGGTAATGTTGTGACGTGAACCAATAGGATAAAGGTAATTTACACTTTCTAGAAACTTCGTGCGCAGAGATTCGAGAATATGTATATAATTTGGAGTCATTCTGCACAAGATCACCGTCGTGTAAAGACGTGTTTTGTTTCTGGCCGATCTGCGAGTCTGCAGAAACTTAAGGTGCAATGATGCAGTGTTAATCATTTTATAAAAGGATATAATCTACAAAACTTAACATTATGATAAGATGTTTTAATGGTTTTTGCGGTATAAATTCCAAGATTTTTAAAGAAGAAATAAGTTGTAATTTTCTACCATAACAGCATAAAAACTTATTCTCACTCCGATACTACGGCCAGAGATAAGACTCATTGCTCCAGGGAGCAGAGGCAACCATGTACAAGAATTCAACCAGAGGGACACAAAGGGTGAGATTAATTCATCGTTTACCATCCCTCGCGCCTCTTGCACAAATTATTCCGTTGCAGTAGGACCCTGTCTATTTGTTGAACGAATTTACATGCATTCCAGATGAATTTATTCTCTTTCTTGATATATTTAATAGTTATCAAAATGTAAACTTGACTATTTTCTTCGAATGCATTATAAATTATCCTTGTATCCAAGTAATATTTTGTATGGTACAAAAACCTGTTCCACGACAGCGGTCAATGTGAGCTAAGTCTCTCCAGGAGCAATATGAAGACGCTTCTCTATTCAAACCTTACTTCGCCTTACTTAATTTGCTCATGCTGCCTGGATTTAAGGAGTTTCACTTAGATTTACAACTAATTTTTTAAGATCTCGTTTCAGCAGGAATTTTCACAAAGAAAAACTGCATTACAATTTACTGTGATTAAGAAATAATACAATATAAGAGGGAAAGATTCTGTGAATAGCATTAAGTCATCTTACCAAGATATGCAGCGACGCTCTAGCTCAGAATAACTCTCCCATCATCTCACTGCGTTTTCTTTTCTGGGTAAAAGGCTCTTCGACTGAAGTGACGTAGATGAAAAGAGTGCTTCGTTAATTAGGTCATCCTCGTTTTGTTTATCGACTCCAAGCAGTTCCTCCTTTTTTCAATGTTTACATGAAGATGTTCTCTTTTATGGAAAGCAGAGTGCTGTTCCTATTATGGAAGTATTAGTCAAGAGCTCTTAATGAAAAACTGAATCACAACAGTGGAGTGTTAGTGGAGTTGGAGATCACTGGTAAGCTCTTAAAGCAGTGTTCCTAAAGCACAACTCCCACATCGATCCTTCTCTACATTCTGCTTGGAAAGCCAAAGCGAAATCCAATATTGGCATTCACTTTACATTTCCATCTAACAAATTACGTGTGTTCTATTCTCTGATGTATGTACAACTTCTTTTCCCTTAAAGCTACAGATTCCATAACTTCTCACTATGGAAATGTTCGAAAACTTTATGGATGTTCTATAAGTGCAATTCGTGACGAGTAAGAGTAATATAGATACCGTCGTATAAGTAAAGTCGTTTTTTAAGAAAAACAATAATTTTAAATGTGCTATGACATGCAATAAACTAATTTTCCAAGTGTAGACCATTAGATTCTATGGTCTTTGAACCATCATTCAGCGAAGTTTATTATCACACGATGGTACCAGTCGCTGGTTTTTCATGTGAAGAATTTGCTGTCACACACTTTCATTGCTTCAAAATTGTCAAAATTTCTTGCACGTGAAAAATGGGCCATGGATCGAAAAAGATCACCTGATAGTGCGAGATCAAGGCTGTATGCTGGGTGTGGTAGCAGTTTGATTCCTCCCAATTCCTGATCTTTTTTCATGGTTGTTCTTATAATACGGGGTGTTGCATTGTCCTGCTGCAATGTAACTCTACTTTGGTTAACTAATGCTGGGTATCTCTGTCTCAAAATTTTATGAACTCGTTCCAGTTTTTGAGAATACGAGTAAAATTTGCATCAATTACCCTCCAGTTTGGAATAAACTCCCAATGAATCACACATTCAAAGTTCCACCAGATACACAACATTACTTTGGGACCAAAATGCTTATCTTTAACGATGGCAGGTTGGCGGGGATCAAGTCACTGCTTAGGCATCAGGCTTTCTGTAATATACCCATTTTTCATCACAAGTGGCAATCCTTCTGACAAATCTACCTTCCATGGGACTACGAATAAACTGATGACAGATGTCCGCTCTAAGTTCAGCCTGTTGAGGTGTCAGTTCATGAATACAGATCTACAGCTTCTGTAGTTTTTCCATGTGTGTTAATGTGGCGATGTATGGCATCTTTTGACGCAAGAAGTTCTTTTGAGGCCTACGGGTATTTTTGCAGATTTTCTCGCAAAGCTTGGCCTGTATTCTCTATATTGCATTCGTTAGGTCTTCCAGAACGTGGTAAATATTTAGTTTTTTTTTGTCTCTATTGTTGAAATGTTGGAACACGCTCACTAACGACACCTTTGTTCTTCCACTTCACATATTCTTCGAGCTGCGGCAGCGGCTTTATAATCCTGTTTCCAGTAATGTTTTAGAAGGACTCTAAGTTCGAAATTTGTTATCTCCATTTTGTGGTTGTTTATTAACAACTGAATGCTGATACATTCTCGCAATATACGCAACACTAGTCATAAAATCCTGTAAATAGCATTTCCAATCCAAAGAAACCCAACACATTTTCCAAAACACCAAAATAAAAATCCTGACATTACTAATGAGAAAACCTAATATGTGAACTATGCTGTCGGAAATAGTTTAAGATTAGTTAATAATTCATTATATTTACTTTTAAAGTCTAAAGGTAAACATACAACCAGTATAATTGGTGTATTGCACTTGAAAGCTCAGCTCTGTTCTGTCTGCTGTTATAGTTATTTTTCCTTCCTAGCACAAATTAATTGCATTTTTTTTAAATTGAGCGATGCAGTGTAGTTTATTCACACATTCTTATCTCCACATCAAAGACGGCAGAAACGTATTAGCAACAACTTTGAACTTCCAGTGCCTCTTCTTCTCCGGATGTTATTACATGGTGCTAGGTCGATGACTCGATCATCGACGGTTTTCTTACCGTTCCTATTGTACATCATGGGCAAAACGAGGATAAGAGATTTGAAGAGAGTTTCTTGTCATGATTTCTTCTTAGATTGGTCCAACCTGGATCGCAAACCACAAAGCAGGGGTCAGGAGCGAGTAACAAAATCTGTCACAATCAATACATTTCAGCACAATGGAAATTTAATTTTAATAGTGATTAACACCCACTATTATTCACCATAGGCTATGACATAGGTCGTCGTCGTCATCATCATCATCATCATCATCATCATCATCATCATCATCTTCAAGGATTAGGCCCTGTGACCCGTTCCGTTTTGTTCAACAGCCTACTGATCCATCCAGCCTAGAGCTGGACGTCCCACATATCTCTTTCCCTTCGACATATAATCTAAAACTCTTCTTAGAAGTCGTTCCGCGTCCATTCTTAAAATATGATTTTTCCATTTATTTTTGTTCTTTATTATTTTACTGTTTAAATTAAAAATCTCAAGCACTTCTCTTATTTTTTCGTTTCTTACGTGGTCTATTCTTTTATAACCTACCACGCTTTTCAAACATCTCTCTCTGCCGATTCTAGCTGTTTGCGTTGGTTCTTTGCCAGTGTTCATGTTTCGGAACCGTATGTTAACGTTGGGACTGCCATTATCTTATAAAATTTCATCTCTGCTTCCTTTCGTGTTTTCCTGTTCATCGTTCTTATTGTAGTCCCACACATTTGATTGAATCTGTGTTTAATTTCATCTCCATATCCCAGGCCCAAATGACCTTGTTGTTGACGGGCCCTAAAACACTACACACACACACACACACACTCTCCATATCCTTGTTGTTATTTGCTACTGTTACTGTGTAGCCTAGATAGTTAAAACTATTAACCTGTTCTATTATTTTCTTGTTTATAGCTATTTTTCTCTTATGTTGTTCTTTCCTCTAAAAGCCATTACTTTAGTTTTATGACATAGGTAACGCATTAAATGATTTTAACTGGAAAAGGACCTTTGGGAGGGAAACTTTCCAATTCTATGTTTAGGGTACCTTCCTGTTGGCCAGTTATGATGACAGAAAAAGATGGAGTAATTCTGTCATAAAGGATAGAATTTGACCTGCAGACCTCCCACTCATGAGTCTTAGCTATCGTAACTACCCATGTCGGTGCAATTATCAATGAAATATTGCAATAAAAACTTCGATGTTATGTATTTGATAGCCTTCCTTTTTTCTGCTTTCCTTTCTCAATCTGTATTCTTTATTTCTATTCTTGTATACTACATCAAGGTAAACTGTTGATGAAATAAGCTATACTCAAAAGAGACCAAACCATTAAATAACGCCCACCCAAAAGCTTGTTTCTATCAGACACTGAACCAATAACCATGGTGGAAAATCGCTGAGCTCTAAATGTATAACTGCAAAGAACAAAAACATATTTTATCTGAAGCACAAGCTTAGCGATATAGTATTATAAATAACACCGTAAAACGCTACACTTTTGGAGCTATTTTCTGGCAGAGTACATGTTCCAAATCCGTAATGACTAACGGGTTGCAGTTTATGGAGTAGTAATAGCATATACTGCACAGAGGCTGTGCTCGTATATAGGGTATCGATCCCAGGCTACCAACAAATGTACAGTCAGTTGTATCATACAATAGCATCCTTTTAAATCACTAAATTCCAGTTCATTAACAGTGTTAATTCTAAATTAATCTCATGACTCAAGCAAATCATTTCCCTACTTAGAAGCACGGACAGAAAGGACATCTTTAAAATATTTTATTTCACGAAAATCAAGGATGGAACTGGTTTATTCACATTTTTAACTGAGTTCCTTAAATAAAATAGTTCCTTCATTAAATAATATAGCGTACATTGCTAATAAATCAATGCTACTTATAATAATTAAAATAACGGTTACAAATATATTGCCAAAAGCTCATTGGAGATAAAAGAATTCATTAAACAAAGAGATAAATAGCGGTATTGGCGAAAAACATGAGTGTGAAATTATCAGTGACAAATGAGTTGTGACCGTTAAGTTTAAGAATGTCAGAAAACATCCGAGTGCATCTGTTTCAGCAGGTTGAACATAATTTCAGACATAAGAAGATTCAGGCTTTATTTGAGTTGTAAAGAGCTGAAAAATATGTTAATTATGCCATTTAAAATAGTGTACATTTCATAGTAGATAAGAGCTCATTGCAAACAATTTATTCAAGTGTTTTCCACCATTACGTTGTATTGAATTACTTACTAATGCTAATTTCGGTAGTGATAATATCTCAATAACTTTCTAGTCATGTGACAATATATTTTCTCTCTGTTCTCATTTATCTATATAAATAATACTCATTAATTGAATAAAGTAAACGGACAATGCTTTTATTTGTATTCTTACTCTAAAGTTTACTAAACTGAAAACTAAAATAATTTTATTTAATGTACACTTTCTAGCCGACTTATTTAGAGTAATAAGACCAATATAGAACTTTATGAAGAGTTAAAACTCTTATTTGTTTCCAAAATCAGTAATACGTCACTTTCAGCAGACAGAATAAAACTTGAAACCCCAAATGCGATGAATATAGCCAAAGTAGAGAAAACAAAAAAGCGTAAAGCAGCAGAATTTGTGGATGACTGCTCAACATTTAGTTAATTACTCAACCATCAAAACCAGATTCATAAGGGAATACAATCAAGGGAAACTTTAGCGCTTGCTGAAATGAGGATTAAAGTTAGTATAAGCTCTCAGTTTATGTATATAGATCCTGGAGGGCTCTCAATTGTGTTCTGGGCAGAAGAAATATCTTTCTTTTTTTCTAATAAAATGTTGGTCAAAGCAACGTACACATATTTTTGCTCTCGGATTTTATATAATTAATAGCGTAAACAAAAAGACTGCATCTTTTTTATGAATAGCTACGCAAATGCTTCTTCACACAAATTGTATTTATTTTTAGGTAATTCTGAAAGTAATGAGATCGAAATATGTACTAACACACATATATTTTAAACTCATAAAATGTGCAATTATACACTTTAAAATCTAAATTAGATCTAAAGATTAATTAAACACTCAGTCAATTTATTCAAATTCACTGTCAGTGTTATAGACTAATTTAATTAATCCTTTAAAACAGTTCAATTCACTTTCATTTGCATACTTCATCTTACCATTTTCTAAGATATTCTTGATTATAGTTAAATTTGCTTTAAACCAGGTCAACAAATAATCAAACCACTTTATGGTTAAAATAATTATTCCTTCTAAGTACATAGGAAAAATGAGCAAACGAGAGTCAGCTGTTTGAAGTCTGATTTTGGTGGCCATGGACTTATGTTTACTTTATACGGGTTTAAAAATTTTAAAATTTAAATTAAGAATATTTTCGATAACAGCTACGCGTCCTTGTAATGAGATATCACCTCTCTCTTAAGTTTTCCATTTACATGAAATAATAAATTCAGTGATAAAGAAAAAGTTTTCACAATTTATTCATAGAAAAATCTATATGTATTTATTTGTCAATTCATCATCTCGTCAATAACAAAGTAAGTTTTCAAAATCGATACTCGGAATACGTAACTCTTTTGAAATCGTTAACCATTGTGAAACTTTACTTTATGACTCGAGTCTTTCATCTACCTGGAACAGAAAGGAATTTCATTATATTCAAGCTAGAAACCGAATCCTCGCTCCCCTTTTATTAAGACATATATTAGAACGTTCCCCGAAGTGGCATGCTGTGATGTCGTTTCATTGTCAGAGGTTCACTTCTTAGGAAGTTTCCTTCGGACCATCTGCAGAGAGATCATGATCGCATAAAGGCATTGAGGCGTAAGTGAAATACAGGGCCTTTCAACATCTTTGTGACCTGAATCTGTCATGCAAGTATTTTTATGCCAAATCTCCCTAAAATAACAATTAGTGTCAGTCGTTATAAATATCGGACTCTAAATAATTGCGAATTAAGCAATATGGTCTCATTGTGTGCAGCACACAGAAAATAAATGTTTCCATAGCCTATCAGTTTTTCTTTTATTTGTTTCTTTCTTTCTTTTTTGTTTCTGTTACACTGAAAACTAATAAAAATGCGCTTAAGCTTACCTCCTATTTTTGCATCACAGTTCATCCTGTGTAATTTTACATAAAAGCATACTTGAAATAAGTTTTGTGTTTTTTAAACTAGTTATCAAAACTATAAAAATTCATTCTGAATATCGAAAACGTTGAAAGAAAATTTAATACATTTAAGATTTTACTAAATATGTGAATAGTTTTACTCATAATAATGAACATGGAAAAAAATTTTCATATAAAGGTTAAATATAGTAGGGAATTTTATTGATATCTTTAAATTGCATCTGTGAAAAATTCTAAATTTCTGATCACCAGCAGGGGTAAAAGTTTTGAGAATGTGTGTGTACGGCCGAGCCTAACTCGAAATATAATAAGAGCCAGAAATTAGTTTGGAGCTGATAGTAACATATATTTAATATCTTACGAAAATTAACAAGGTTTCCAATTTAATTTTCATCTCCATGTTTCCTATAGATTTATGCAATAATCCTATTGGTCTTATCTGTATTTAAAAGGTTTTACAATAATAATGTAACCAAATACTAGTAACAATATGTTGCCCGCCTCGGTAGCGTAGATGGTAGCGTGTCTGCCTCACGTTCAAGAGGTCCCGAGTTCGAATCTCGGTCAGGGTGAGTTACCTGGATAAGGTTTTTCCGGGGTTTTCCCTTATGCTGAAAGACAAATGTCGGGTAACGTAACTCTAAGCTCTATAGACCCTGGGCTCATTTGAGCAGCATTTCACACATTCCTTCATCGTCCGATATGATAACGTTGGAGGACGTAAATTACAACAACAAAATTGCCAATACGTAACCCTTTAGAGGTTACCAGTGGCATAACTCTAGAACGCTGGAGAGAACAGAAGTTAAAAAATGTAACGTGTTAGAATCAGATTAATTTTTCTGTTCATTCTTCCGTGAACTATACTTTAAAAAGCTTATCCTTCTATCCACTTCACTTGAGGAAACCGTTCGTAGAAAATATGAAATTACATATTTCCTTGTAAGTAAAATGAGAACGCAGTTGTATCTATGCAGAGCGGTATGCAAAACACAACAGAAAAAAAGAAATAGAAAAACCAATTGAATAGCTTACCATTTCTTTAAGTATAGGCTATTGTAAAATGTGAGCCAATTACAAAGAACATATATATAAATGGTAAACTTCACAAAAGTTGCTCTTGAAGTAAGTTGTATGTTTTAACGATATTTACATTTTTGTTAGCAAGAGCTTGTCTATGTCTTACGATTTTCCATGTTATAAAAAGTCATCCAGAATAAATAAGGCTTCAAATATGCACAGAAAATAATGATGAACATATATTTTGTCTTAAAAATAAATATCGCTAAGAGCAATTTTGAAAAATTGTGTTGTAAAAGTAGTCTGGGATGGAAGGAGTTTCTTGAAAATCTCCATGTCGTACCCTCTCAAGACGCTGAACTTGATATGGTACGAGGGTGAGTCAAATGAAAACCTTAAATTTGTAATAATAAATCGAAGTTTCGTGCAGGTGTCTTGTAAGTTGGTAATCATGCTACAAACAGCGTGCAAAATGGCCTGCAGATGGCAGCATGGTACAGATGCACATATACCGTCGCAGGATCAGTATAAAGATGACCATCCCACTTGCAACTTGCATCAGGGAAGAATAGCGTACTGTTATTCGGTTTTTTGCGTAGTGAAGGTGTGAAACCTATTAAAATTCATCGACGAATGAAGGATCAGTACGGTGATGCATGTTTGTCACAGCAGCAAATCTAAAAAGTAGGAAGTTCGCAAATGGTGTGACTTCAGTGGAAGATGCTCCACGTCCAAGTCAGGCACAACGAGTTGTGACTACACAGAACATTGCAGCAGTTGAAGCCATAATGAAGAAAAACCACCGAGTGACACTGAATGACATTGCAGCATGTTTACAAATTAGTCATGGGTCAAAGGTACGCCACGCGATGCATGAGTGGTGCTGCGGACTACCAAAAGAATTTTTTCTAAAGGCATTTATGCACTTTGTAAGCGCTGGAGGACTTGCATTGAGCGTGGGAGAGATTATGTTGAAAAGTGATACAGCTTTGCACCACTTCTGCATAATAAATATTATTTTAAAAAATATTTAAGTTTTCCATTTGACTCACCCTAGTATTTAACGTCTCCGGTTTTGGAGATGTGACACGCATACACGTACAAATATACACATCCGGGGATCTTTTTCTACAAATGCATTTTAATGAATACAGGAAGTCTTACCTTTCGGTGAAACTTCGTATCGAATTTTCGGTGGAGTGCAACACCTCCTTAAATTGTACACAAGGAATACACATTAACATCCCGCAATATAATTATTATTTATTATTGAGCAACCCCAGTAATTTAAATATTACAGTAAATTTGCTTACCCATGCATGAGTTCGAGCTGGAAGCACAACAATATGTGCTTCAAATACCAAATTCCGAGTTCTTCAATTACAAAAATTACAAACACGCCACCAAGAATCACAGCAGTGTTCATTCGTGTTGTTGAAGCCGCACAAGGAACTAACTCATTATTAGCAAAAAATTTACCAATAATTCCGAAAATATACTTATTAGGGAACTATACTATTAAGAGACGCAATAATTCTGTATGTTGTTAAACTATTTGATGAATTTGTGTAATTTGGGATCAAGAAGCTGCGAACTTAATTCTTATAAAACAAATAACTCTGTTTATGTAAGATTGACTAAATGTTTTTCTTGGAAATTTAATTATCCTTGCACACTAACCGTGTGTAGGCTAAGATTTCAATAGATAGTCAAACTGAAAAATTTAATGCCTTGGCTGGGATTCGAACCACGGATCTCGCGGTCTCTGTCCAGTCGCTCTTAACCATTGACCTACCATAGCCAACGTGCTGTCATGACATTAAATTCTCCAATTGATTCGTATGTGTTTAGTCTGACTCTATTCAAATCTTAGCCTCCACACGGCTATTGTGGAAGAATGAGTAAATTTCGAATAGTGGTAATTGTAAAGCCTGGATTTACAGAGTTAGTAAGTCGCCACAAAAGGTGCGTTTGTCATGGTATATTAGAGTCCCTAGTGGTTTACCGGTAAATATATGAGTCAATTGGAGAATTTAATGTCATGACGGCACGTTGGTCATGATAGCTCAATAGTTAAGAGCTACCGGACGTAAACCGGGAGATATCTGGTTCAAATCATGGCTGTGGCATTGAACTTTTTAGTCTGATTACCTATTTATATATCTTTCTGTTTATCGTATGCATTCAAGTTACAAAATAATTTTTTATTCTGGCTTCAGTGCCTAAAATAGCATTACAATTACCTTCCGAGATTTTGTGTTGAAAAACGTTTTTATTATTGGTTAAGTACTAGAATTATACGAAACCACGACAGTGGTTGCCGGGCCAGACTTGCTGCCCTGCGGCAACTTAGTTCACGCGCCTAGCTAAGGTAATAACATTTACAGTTCAATCTAATGTCGTTTAACATGGTCACTGTCACCAGACGTTGATCTATTACAGGTTAGCACCCTTCAAGGGAAAGAGATGAGGAGACCGCAGGACTGCGGGGGACGGAGACAAAGCAAGGGCAAAGAGACCTACAGAAGTCCTTAACAGTATTACCTGGCCTCCACAAAAGCTCCTCAATACAATTCAGAGGACGAGGAAGCAACTCTAGTGGCCTGGGTACCGGCACGTGGCTGTTTCCAGTTTTTCTTTCTTGTCCCTTTACATATAATCACGCATTGAGCATATGTCACAAAGTTTAAATTCTAATTGCGATGGAATTACAATATTAATATATCAATAAACAATTGCCAATAAAGAGTGTTATTTGCATCGGCAGGCTGAGGAGAGATATATAATTAGTTTCAGATGAAACTCCAGAATTATGTGATATCAGTGTCCTGTCGCCAGAGAAAACAAAAATGAAAAAGTTTAGAAACGGTGCAGTAAGGTTTCCAGTTTCCTATGTGATCACAGCCCGGGGCTGATTTCATTCCAACGAGGTGCAACTGTTCATTAGCGAAAATGAACATGCATACTTCGGCTAACTATACTACTCCCTGCAGTGACATCTAGACAGCTCTTCAAGTCTGGATGCTGCCTGGCAGGTTGATTAAAAATTGAATTTCTAATCCGCTCCTCCATTTTGAGCTTTTTGTGGGAGGCAAACAGTATAAAGTATAACGAATCCGTTATAGATGGCGCACAGTGCGACTTTGTTCGCTGAGAATCTAATGCTACGAAGTACTTCATTCCTTCATATTTTCAGTCAATCAAACATTACATTCATAAATAACTGAAGCCTCCATACGGATGAACTCAGTCATGAAATACTCGTCTCACTTGATTCATTCAACAATATTATTTCCGAATAATTACACAATAATATTACCTACATATACAACAATGTCTAGATGTCTGTTAGAGACAGACACAAGAGAAAAACTTTGAAGTAATGATACTGGCAGAATCAAAGAGGTAAATTACGAAAGGGGGAAGGCAGACGGCTAATAACATTCGCCATGAACACTATAAATCGTGAGAACTATTTAGGATACCTACCAGATACATAATAGTTCATAGAAGCAAAGCATTTGCATATACACACTCACGTGTTTCTCATTATCTGAGGTATTACTGACCCAAATTGCTCAATCCATCACAGCATTTTACTAATTAGTACTTGGAGCTTTTTGAAAGCTTGTGTACTGCAGAGGTATGAAAATGCTATTTTAAGGAAACACTTCATAGGCTACAGTTGAATGAGCTTCTCCAATACACTGATATATTGTTATTTTTTCACCCCACTGCTTCATCTTATAGGAAAATAAAGTATTCGGCCCAAAAATCCAATGTTGGCACGTTACCATATCCCTTCAAGAAGCTTTGTATAAATGTGAATGAGAGAGACAATGACAAAACTCAAAACTAGTTTATAAATACTGAATTTGACATCTAAGTCAGGTAGCTTTCCAGACTGCAGGATTAATTTTCTTCATGCGTATATTGTGCTTTATTTGGAGCAAAATGCATTAGTTGGTCGAAAATGGCTGTATGCATTAAGCAGTATATGTTTTGACAAAGCTTTCCTGTTTAAGGTTTACACATATATGTGCTTGAGAATAAGTGTCACACATTATCAATTAAAACTTTAGACTAACACGCAGTGTTTTATTTACGAGGCCTGTTCAATAAAGAATGATAATGATTTTTTACGGTCATAATTTTTCGCACTAAAATTCAATATTATTATATTCTGTTAGCTTAATGTGAAACAAACACGTCGTAGTAGTTTCATTGTTGGTACTCCTGGTTCCCGCCTGTGAGAACAAAGCAAATTCAGACATGTTCAGTATCACCTACCGCTGCAATGGAGGTTAAACACGAGGAACAATATGCGGCTTTGAAATTCTGCTTTCGTCTCAAGAAATCTTCAATTGAGGCTTATATAATGTTACAGGAGGCCTATGGAGAGTCTGTTCTTCCGCATAGCACAACTCAAAGGTGGTTTAAAATGTTTAAAGAGGGGAGGCAATCAATTTCAAAGGAAGGTGGACCCGCAGCTCCAGTTACTGCTCTTACGGTAGAGAACATCAACACTGCTGCTGCCATTGTAGAGAGGATCGACCAATTACCTCAAGATCACTTTTTGAAATACTGAACATTTCATTGGGTGCCACCAACACGTTGTTGACAGAAACATTACACATGAGACGTATTTGTGCGCGATGGGTTCCAAGACTGCTGACTCCCGAAAAAAAGGACATTCGCATGCAGATCTGGATGCAGTTAAAGCTGATGTTGGAGGAAGATCCGGAGTTTCTTTCAAATGTAATCACTACATTATTTTGATACTGAGAGCAAACAGCAAAGCTCAGTGTGGAAATCTCCTTTATCTCCAACCCCTAAAAAAGCAAAAGTGGCTGCTTCTGCTGGAAAAGTTATGGTCATCTCATTCTTTGATATTCATGGAATCGTTTATCAGCATGTTATACCTGTATACACATCAGTAAAGAGACAATACTACAGGGATGTCCTGAAAACATTGCAAGTCCACATCAGGCGCAAAAGATCACATTTCCGTGAAGCAGACTGGATGCTACATCACGATAACGCGTGGCCGTATATTGCCAATGTTTTTATTGAAAATCTTGCAAAACTCAACGTGAAGTGCATCCCTCACCCTCCCTATAGTCCGGATTTAGCCCCATGTGACTTTTTTCTATTCCCTAACTTGAAGAAACGCCTTCGTGAGAGGCATTATCCATCATCAGAAGCAGTGGTGAAGGCTGCGGAGGCGATTTTGAAGGATCTCTCAAAAATGGTTTCCAGCATGTCTTTGAAGACTGGCAGAAACGCTGGGACAAGTGCATCGCATTCAGGGGAGACTATTTTGAGAAGGGCCATGAAAATTATGAGGATGAGTAAAGGTACGATGTCAAAAAAAAAAATTGATATTCTTTATTGTACAGCCCTCGTATTACGCTTTCTTAAATTGTCAAGTGCGCCCGATGAGCATCTCAATCTTGCGGTGACGCCAACACATGCAACAGAGGTATTTTTGGGAGGACCCCTACCTCTCTATCTCAGGTTTTCTCCCGGTTTACTTGTTCATTTAACTGATAATACCAGAAATAAAATCTTATACTTGTGCCTGGAATGCATCCTCTCAAAATTCGATGACCTAATGACTTTGTCATTTAATTACCAAGCCTTTAGTTCCTAATGCCACAAGAATAGGTGTTAAAATTATATATAAATTTCTTCCAGAAACGGGATTCGACCTGCTGACTTAGTGGTTGCTTTATTATGGAATGGCTTAAGGTGATATTTAAAGTCTGGGTTTAATTTTAGCAGTTCCTGTTCAGCTGTATGATATGAATAATACAGATCGTACATACGGAAATGGAATGTAGGAATAACAGAACAAAACAGCAAGCATAAGACAGTGAAGATAGCATGAGTCCGGTAAAATTTGACAGCTTTCATTTTACTTTTTAATGTAATATTTGTAATTTTTACTTCTCTCGTTAGATATAGGAAGTACAGAATTTTGATATCGATATTTTACAGGAAATAATATTTTGGGCCCCCTGAATGCAAAACCGACATTTTTAAAAATATATCTGTGTGTATGTGTGAAAGGTATAACTTAAAAACAAAAATGGGTTAAATGCCAGATCCAACATCCAAGGAAGGAACACGAACATTTTTAAGGAAGTATTCCATCCCACGCTACCCTTTATATGAAAAATGTTTCAAAAACTTTGATGTGATCAAACATAGATCTTGGTTTCATCATTAGGTGCTCTCATATGTAAAGTCATTTTTATTATTATTTGGGTGATTGGAAAATTTATTGGATTCCTTTGGTTTGGTATGACTATTTACAAGATGCCATATCTTGTGTTGCGTACATTCCGAGCATATATCAGTATTCAGTTGTTAATAAACAATCACAAAATGGAGATAACCAAGTTTGAACTTAGAGCTCTTCTAAAACATTACTGGAAACAAGAATATGAAGGTCAAAAAATATGTGAAATGAAAGGTGTCGTTAGTGAGCGTGTGGCACAACGACGTATCAACATTTCAACAATGGAGACGATTATTTACTACGTTCTGGAAGACCTAACGAATGGAATATTGAAGACATACGCCAAGTGGTGTGAGAAAAACCACAAGAAGGTACACGTAAGCTTACGGAAGAACTTGGTGCTTCAAAAGATACCAAACATCGCCACATTATACACTTGGAAAATCACACAAAAGTTGTATATCTGTACCTCATGAACTGACACCTCAACAGGCTGAACCTAGTGTGGGTATCTCTCGTCAGCTTATCCGTAATCCCATGGATGATAGATTTGTCAGTAGAATTGTCACTTTTGATGAAAAATGAGTATATTACCGAAACCCTAAACAGTGACTTGATCCCGCCAACCTGCCAAAGTCATCGTTAAAAATGTTTGGTACTAAAGTAACGTTGTGTGCCTGGTGGAACTTTGAAGGTGTGATTCACTGGGAGTTTGATCCAAACAGTTGGATTGATGCGGACGATTGATGCGGATGTTGACTATCAATGACTGGAACGAGTTCATGTAATTTTGAGACGGAGATACCAAGCATTAGTAAACCGAAATAGAGTTCTATTGTAACAGGACTTGCTGCACCCCATACTGTACGAACAATCATGGAAAAATATCAGGAATTTGGAGGAATCAAACTGCTACCACATCCAGCATACAGCTCTGATCTCGCACCATTAGATTATCTTTTTCGATCCATGGCCCATTTTATACGCGGAAAAATTTTGACAACTTTGAAGAAGCGCAAGTGGGTGTCACCGAATTGGTCACATCAAAACCAGAGACTGATACTATGGCGGGATAATAAACCTTGCTGAACGGTGGCTTAAAACCACAGAATCTAATGGTCTGTAATTTGAAAATTAATTAATTACTACTCAGTACACAATTAAAATACTTGTTTTTCTTATAAAGCGACATTACTTAGGAGAGAGTTGTGTGACTTTGTGGGTTCATAGAATTAAAAGTCCAATTTGCAGAGATTAAAATCGCTCTTTATTTCCGTAGAAATACACTGTTCAATTCTCACGTAACAACATTACGTCACATACACCACACAGTCTACCACGGTCACTGACCAAAACAAACAGCATACTGAGTACACCTGTTTACATCAGCTCTCGTTACCACACTCTACAGTTGTTTTCTGCTTGCGACTCTCGCGACTCCTTTTGACGAGTCGTCGCTTTCTTAAATACCTCATGGATAATTTCTAGATATTTCCGGAACAATAAAGAAACTGAATAATCTATATCAACCAAGATGTCACCAGAAACTTCCATTTATCTCAGTTTGTTTGTTTCGGCAGACCTTTATCTCGCGCTATCTTTAACTACTTATGCAAGCTCTTTATTACCGTGAAACACTATCCGTCTGTTATCTATTTGCGCCGAAACTTTTATGCCCGTTGCCGCGACAGTATCTATAAATGCCACAATACATCATGATAAATGAAATGTGTAACATGAACTTTTTGAGAAGTCTGCAGAGATTCTCTTTATTCTGAATAACTTGCGCATAACTCTCTAACAATAAGAGAAAGAGAAAATCTTACTGCACAGACTTGTGTCTGATAAACATAAAATCTGATATATACATAAAATGTGACAAACTATTTTGTATTATCCCTTGTTCTTTGAATTCTCCAATAATTATGTATTTCTCAAATGAGACGCCGTTATTCATTTTAATCTCTTGACCATGCAAATAGAGCAGAAAACAAATCCATCATATACTGACCAGCTCATTCAAGATTTCACTATAGTTTAAAGCCTATTGTACTCCCATATTTCCCTTGAATATGGAAAACAATCAGCAATAATACAATTTTTGTAAATGTTATCTGGATTAACATGCAGTAAACAAAGAGTTTATATGAGAGATTGTACAAGAATAGAGGACATTCTGACTACACCATAGAGCTTTATATTTTATGGCTCCTTTTAAACTTATACAGTATGCTTTGACTTCAGAAACAAGTTACAGCGTTAGTAATTTTGGAATAAGCATTACAACGTTGAATTTTAGGAACTTTTGTCATGAAACACACTCACATCCATATTTACAAGCTCTGTGGCTCCAACGGACGATTCTAATTAAAGTAGAATTCCACCATATCACGTGGGAATCGAACCCACAAACTCTGATTTGGTAAGCAAAAGAATGACTACACCCACACAAAAGTAATCTAATCTTTATTTTCAAAAAATCATAAACATGTTTATACGAAATCGTCTATGTTCTCGTTTTAAATTAAAATTAATTGTTGTCCTAACACACTTATATAGAGTAGTTCGATATATACTGTTATATTCGTCACGTAAGAAAATAAAGTTTTAGGTATATTAAGCAGTATATTTCAATGGCAATGACAAACCTAAACAAAGTGAGAAAGAAAACTGGAGGGTGGCTCGACCCCTTTTGACTTTTCTACACTTCTGCAATTTACGAGGGCTGTTCAATAAAGAAAGATCAGGATCTTTTTTGACAACGTACCTTTACTCATCCTCATAATTTTGATGGTTCTTCTCAAAATAGTCTCCCATGAATGCGATGCACTTGTCCCAGCATGCCAGAGATCCTTCAAAATTGCCTCCGCAGCCTTCACCACTGCTTCTCATGATGGATAATGCCTCCCACGAAGGCGTTTCTTCAAGTTAGGGAGTAGAAAAAAGTCACATGGAGCTAAATCCGGACTATAGGGAAGGTGTGACATGCACTTCATATTGACTTTTGCAAGATAGTCAGCAACAACATTGGCAATATGCAGCCGCGCATTATCGTGGTGCAGCATCCAGCCTGCCTCACGGAAATGTGGTCTTTTGCGCCTGATATGGACTTGCAATGTTTTCAAGACATCCCTGTAGTAGTGTCCAGTTACTAATGTGTGTGCAGGTACAACATGCTGATAAACCATTCCATGAATATCAAAGAATGAGATGACCATAACTTTCCCAACAGAAGCAACCACCTTTGCTTTTTGGGAGTTGGTGATGAAGGAGATTTCCACACTGAGCTTTGCTGTTTGCTCTCAGGATCGAAATGATGTAGTCAAATTTCATCAGCAAAGATAATGTTTGAAAGAAACTCTGGATCTTCCTCTAACATCAACTTTAACTGCATGTTACCTCCATTGCAGCGGTAGGCGATACTGAACATGTCTAAATTTACCTGGTTCTCACAGGCGGGAACCAGGAGTACCAACAATGAAACTATTACGGCTTGACATTAAGCTAACAGAATATAGTAAGATTGAATTTGAGTGCGAAAAATTATGACCGTAAAAAATTATAATCACTCTTTATTGAACAGCCCTCGTAATTTGCAGAATAAAATAGTGCTTCCAGCTATCTTTGTTTAAAGTTCGCACCATAGTCTAACCGAAATGCACAGAAATACGACAGTGTGCATGTAATTAAGGATTAAACTGTTGCGGCAAATGTTGAAATAAAATCAGGTTTCGTAATACGTAGCTGCCAGATATTTCCACGACTAACAAATACTGTACAACAAGTAGAGGACAGACACTGCAGTAATTATCGATGTATGTATATACTAACCCCTCCATATATAAATGCAACACGTTCGCAATAAAGAATATTTAGTATCAAAACACGAAATGAACAGGATAAACAAACAAATGTTAAACAGCATTAGCATACGTGGATAGTATCTGTTGTTCAATTTAATGGATTTACTGTAACATAAGCATGCTGATAAAACATATTAAGCGTGTTAGTTTTTTGTTTCCTTTTTTCCTTCTTTCTTTACTACTTGTTCTTCATTAACAGCCTTCGTAACTCATCTTGTACTCATACATGTGAAGTGTTTTATTACACAAAGAGGGAGAAAGAAACTATTCGCTTTAAGTTACAAACATATTTAACCACAGGCAGTAAAATTAAAATACCAAATAATCAATAAACATCAAATGAAACATTTAAAAATAGCTATAGGTATGTGTGACGTAAAAGCTCGTGCATATGCAAACCATTTACATTATATTTGTACATACTGGAACAATTTCCATTTTATTATTTACCACTTACAAACACAGTTTTACTGTTTTGTGTTTGAATATATTGGTCTAGATTATGGCCAATTTGTAGAATATGTGGTAACATTCTCAATTTTCTTCTTAACTGAAGTAACTAAAGCATGTTCGTACTTCATAAAGAACGTATGCTGAGATTTCTCGAAAGTTTGTATTTTAAGCCCCCTTGGCCCGGTAAGGCATTTTCAGAAAAACATTTTACTCCCATTTGTGTCAGTGTTGGTGAACAGCGTAACTCAAAAACAAAAAGTTAGTTAAACATCAAAATAAGCGTTCTCCATAAATTCGACTCGAAGACCTTTGATAAAATCACTTTTTCAAAAATAGCTCTAATTACCATGTGTTTAGGAAGTTTTCATTACGAATGAAATATATATTTTGCATTCTTGAATAGTCACTGAATTCCTCTTCTTTCTGAACGAAGTAATAAAACGTAATCTTACTAGATAAATTATGTCTACAGCATAACAGCACACAATTTATGGGAAAAATATTTTTGTGGAGTAGTTTATATATGCATTCATTTTAAAAATTTTAAAATTATTCGTTTCTCTCACTATCCCTATCTCTCTCTCTCTCTCTCTCTCTCTCTCTCTCTCTCACACACCCACTCACTCACTCATTCTCTTGGACATGCAAAAAGGACAGAAATTCCAAAACACCACAGAGCTATCCGCTTAAAGATTTCACCATCGCTTAAGTCAAGCTTATTAAAGAGGCCTCTGAGCAAATTTAAATGGTATTTCACGCTCAGTATATAATAGGGCCCTGAGAATTATAGCAGTTAAAGAGCGTCCATAAATAAGTTCATTTTCAACTTCTACTGCATCCCGCACTCTACTTGTAGCTACAAAGAAATATTCATTGAGTCAAAAGGTCTAAATATTTTTGCCAATTAACTTATGCAGATAAATAATAAGCCGTTTAGCACAACGTTGTAAATAATAAGTAGAGAAGGTCATGCAAACACAACACATCAAAGTTTTTTTCTTAATAGCCCATCCCAAATATTACACTGTACGCAAGCTTTTGAGTTTAGGCGTCATCTGTTAGCGAAACACCGACATATGAAAATATTTCCAGAATTGTTCATAAACAGCAAGAATAAGCGGTATATCTGGCACACTGTTATTTACTACAGCGTCAGATATGTCAACGCAATGTTTACGTCTGAAGCAATTATTTTAGATAGAATTTTATTGAAAATTATAGTAAAAAGGGAACGGGGTTAAAAGAACAATTGGAGTTCTTTTTTTAATTTACATCCTCCAACCATAAGTCATATCGGACTATGAATGGAATGGGTGAAATGATGCTCAAATAAGCCGAGGGTTCATAGAGCTTAAAGTTACCCAACATTCGTCATTGAGGATAATGGAAAACTCCGGAAAAACCTTATCTAGGAAAACCTACCCTGACCGAGATTCGCACTCGGGACCTCTTGAACATGAAGCGCGCGCGCACACACACACACACACACACACACACACACACACACACACTACCATCTACGCTACCGAGGAAGGCAACAGGTGAAAGTGAAATATTGACTGAAGAGATAAAAGCAATGGAAAACGAATGTAATTAATGTTTTAATAATGATATTATGGTAAATTTTAAAGAAATATTTTAATGTTAAATTGCCTATAAATGATTTAAAGGGAAAGTTCTAAATTATTACCAAATATGCTAACTAATCTTATTCAGTGAAAATATGACGAGCACCAACAAAAATATTTTAAATTGCCCTAGCAACGACAAGGCCAATAACTTGGCACTAGCCGAATTTTTCTTCTTTGCAGAAACTTTAACAAGGTCGGACGCAAATGTTATTCGGTCCGTAAACTTGCAAATAGACGCTAAGGAGAATGAAATGTAACTGTAAGCAGATTAATATCGATAGTTCCAAAAGAGTATATTAATTTACTATAACGACGAGTTTGTGTAGATTATTCCATTAATTAAAATTTAAATTTCGAAAAGAAAGTTGCAATTTTTTCATTTCCTTAACGAAATATTCATTGCTTCTTATCCAGACTACGCACAAAGTAAGAGACCATCATGCAAAGACGAGAGCAGCCTTGGTAATTACAAGAAATAATCGCAATCAAGAACGTTGACTTCAGAATCCAGTACAGGACGCTGTAGCATCCGACTCACTGGACGCACACATCATCAACACCACCACCATCATCATCATCATCATCATCATCATCATCATCATCATCATCATCATCATCATCATCATCATCATCATCATCATCATCATCATCATCATCATCATCATCATCATCATCATCATCATCATCATCATCATCATCATCATCATCATCCCCATTGCGATTCCACTCGTAAATGGCTTCCCAACCTGGGACTTCCAGATAATCAACGTGCCGCATATCATCCCTAACCCATTTTGGATTCCTGTCGCACGTCCTACCCAAATTTAAACAATTACGTAGTATACATTCCGCATACTGCGTGGTATACGAAGTTCCCCGATTATCTACTTGATCTGTTTCATATGTTTTTGGCATTTCCCCCTCCAACCTTTTAGTCAATGTAATTATTTAGAATAAATAGATAACCAACAATGCCGTAGTAACATTTATAAATGTTATTTCATACTTTTAAGAGCTATTTAGTCCCTTTATTTTCCCACGAAAATACCACCTTTATCACGAGTGTAAATTGGCGCCTAATTTTGCAAGAAATATATGAAGAAATGAGGAAATACACCATAAAGGATTAATAGAATTTATTTTACATATCTCTTGAGAAAATACTTCCTATCGAACTTTTAAAATATATATAATTTTAATTTACATTTCCAATTCAATTGCCAACAGTATTTGTTTTAAGTATTCAGATTTCACGATTCCTACTTGATCTTTATGTTGAAGCTGCTCTTGACTGGGATAGTGGAGCTTACGTAGAAGTGAACAACATTACTGTTGATGTAATACTAATGACTGATATAAATGGTAGTGAATATTGTCATCGGTGTAATTGCAGATGCAGCAATGCAGTACATGAAAATCTTTTGCTATATTTAATTTTCTCAAAAATGTCCTGAACATTTTATTCGAATACACGGTGAAAAAGTCGACTAAAATTGACTTATAAATTCAAATAACGCCTTTTGTGAATGGCGTTTCACTGTCGAAAGTCCATTTCATTTGGAAAGCATTTTCTTAATTGAGTATAAGTTGTAAACAGAAAGAGATGAACGGAAGCTTATTGCAGAAAAGTATATAACTCATAAATCATAATTTATTTTAAATACCTTTGTTGTGACAGCAGTAATTTCCGTTTATTTGAATTTTTCAACACTTTTGTCATTTTTGAAGTGCTGTCACCATTCGATTGTTTCTTGCGGTACCATGGAAATAGTATGCTTTTTAAAGATTTCATATAGTGTTTATAGTGAAGTGTTATAAAGATATGTTTTCCATATTTTGTAAAATCTAATCACAAATAAAGTGTGAACTTTAGATTAATTAGGTTGCATTCCTAGGTTTGAGTTTCATAGTAGTTACAAAATTTTACATTTCTTAATACAACAATTCACCTCTCAATCTTCTTAAATATATGTTTTAAAACATTATATGGAATCGTTTAATTTGAAACCAGTTTCATAAACGCTTGTTTTTATATTACACAGGTCTACAAATTAAAAATTTTTGTGATCTGTTTGCATTTGAAGGGTGATTCTTAGTGTTTCAGAATTATTTATTTCAAAAACAAACTGCTTTTCTCCATCGCAACAGGTTTCTTGACAAATCAAGTATGAAATTTTCACAAGTTTTCTTTTAAAAAATTACATTATCTGATTTATATAAGAGTTACAAATGTATTTCCAAATTCGCAATTTGCAATTGGAAGGATCAAATGCAATTTAGAAACCAGAACGAAAGAACATTTTCCATATATTAGGTATTAACAGACCGATAAATCGTCCATGGCAGATCAGGTTTGGTCACTTAACCATGCAATAAATCCAGAAGTTACATTATTAAAACAATTAAATGATCCGATAGATTTAATGGTTTTGGAAAAATGTTTGTGTTAAAAAATAGAAATCGTGTAATGAATTTTGAAATAACGCCAACCGATTCTGTCTTTAAGTTTGTTTCATTTTCAGATTTTGGTGGTACATAAAAAAATATTGCGATGTCTAGCGACCGTAACGTTGACAACAAAGTGGAAGTGACTGATGATGTAAACAAGCGTTTACGAAACTGGTTACAACTGAATTCTGTGAAATTTTATACAGCTTATTTAAAAGACAAGTGAAGTTCGTTACAAGTAATTATGTTTATGAAGTATTTGTTGCTTCACTGTTCTAGCTTCTATTTTTACTTATTATTTCGTTTAGGCTATTAATTTTATTATGCGATATAGAAATTACACAAAGGTGCAGAAAAGTTGTAAACATAGCTGGACATTTATGCTCACACCAATCTACCAAGTGAGATGCGGATCTGGACGAGATTTCCACGCATCTGCATTTTAAGTGCTTCGCAGTGGAACATTTTAGTATGCTGCACGAACTTTTGCCCATGAATTTTCATCCCCTTTTAAATTTAATTGCAGAAACCGATTAGCTGTTGTTGATGCGGGAACCATAGGAAGCCCCGTGATGTTATGCAACTTCTCTACCACTGGTGTTTCACAGTGGAGCGGAGACTCTGCTACTGAATCCAGAGCAAAAACGGGACGGTCGACATTGCTTCGGCCAAATATTCTCTCTCCTGTAACCGAACCCTATTTTAAATTCTTGCACCCCACATGAGGTAGAGGGAGTATTACATTTCATCCCAAATCGTTTTCAAGGATCTGGTAGTTATATACAACTTTATTTGAATACTGGTTGTTTAGTTTAATCTCTTATAACAAGTTTATTTGTTCTGCCTTATTCGTGCTAATTAAGATAAAAGTTTGGGGAAGTTCATGGTAACGATATCTGTAAAACTGTTAATGGCTCAAAATTACTCCACAATTTGTTATTTAATGTAATTTACATATTTTCGTGTTGTGTGAAATGTTGTGTAACAAATATCTAAGAAAAATAAATTATATAACGTTAATTTGGAATGAAGACTACAATTAAAGGTAAATTATATTATTTATATACTTATCTAAAATATTTCAGTATTTTATTACAGATATTTTGGTGAACATAAAAACAAAGAACCGTTTCCATGTAAAAGGTAGTTTTGCTTGGAAAAGTATTTTTAAATACTCACATTGCGTCCGTGGAGGGTGCTCAATACACAGGGTGTATATAAATTAATATCGGGGTTTTAACTATTTATAATATTTGTTACATTCAACTTACAGTTATAAATGATATGTCAAATGAAAAAGCAACTCAGTTTTGCCAAGAACCTTATAAAATTTCAATGTGACTACCCTTTGTCACACGGCACACAAGTCCATAGCTGAGTTCTTCCCAAAAGTTGACAAGTGTGTATTCAGTAATTGTAGCAACAGCTGCTTCAATCCGGTTTCTTAATTCATGGAGGTCAGATGGTAGCGGAGGCGATCTTTGATGAAGCCCCAAAGGTAAAAATCGCATGGCGTTAGGTCAGGAGAACGTGGAGGCCATGCATAGCAAGCCCTGTCATTTGGGCCCTTGTGACCTGTCCAGCGCTCGGGTACAGTGACGTTCAACCAATCGCGTACTTCGTTATGCCAGTGAGGTGGCGCACCATCTTGCTGGAAAATGAGGGTATCTGCCTCATTTTCTTTCAACTGAGGGAAAATCCATTGTTCTAGTGTATCAAGTTAAGAAGTGCCAGTCACAGTACGTTCACCAAAAAAGAAAGGCTCAAACTTTTCGCCGGGATACGGCACAAAAAACTCACTTCAGGGGAATCTCGTTGCATTTGTACCATCTCGTGAGGATTTTCTGAGCCCAAGATGCGCACATTATGAGCGTTAACATGTCTACTAAGGTGAAAGGTCAATTCATCAGTGAAGACAACACGATTCATAAAATCGTCATCATCATGAAGCATGTCGTTTGCGAAGTTGGCACGTAATCCGTGGTCTGTCGGCTTTAAAGCCTGTAATAACTGTAAACGTTAAGGACGTAGCCGTAAGCGTTTTCTTAAAACTTTCCAAACAGTCGACACAGGAACTTGTAATTCACGACTAGCCTTCCAGACTGATTTCTATGGGTTACGAGTGAACGACTCCCTTACTCGCTGAACAGTCTCTTCACTTACTCTTTGTCGTCCCGTGCTCTTCCCTTTACAAAAGCAGACGGTATCTTCAAACTGATGATACCATCTACGAATGTTATTACAACCAAACTTAATGCGGAACGCACGTGGCACAGTAACTACAGTTTCGGTATTTGCAAACAGCAAAACACAAAACGCTTTCTGTTTACTAGTCACCATCTTTGCTGCTACCGCTGTCTAGCGGATTGCGGCAGAAACATTGCACGCACATTCGCTATGGTGCCAACAAACAAAACTGTTTGAGTTGCTTTTTCATTTGACATATCATTTATAACTGTAAGGCTAATGGAATAAATATTATAAAGAGTTAAAACTCCGATATTCATTTATATAAATGTCCATACTTGGTTAGTATAATTTTGAGTCGAACTAGTACTCGATGCTCCACACATTGCTCGTGTTTACCGAGAATGCTTTCGTTAGGACCTTCCTAACATCTCAGCTAATGTGAATTATTGAATTAAGTGTTTGGTGAACTGCTTGGGGTACCTCTCTGTTGGTATCTTGATGAACTCGAAGTTCGGATTCTCTTTAAAGATTGCGGTAAATTGAACAGCTTTCGTTCATATTGCTTTATGAGTTTCTTTTCTCACGTGGTTAATGCAGTTGGGCCCTCAACACTTTTTAATAAATGGATTTCTTGTTCTACATCGTGATTCTCATTCCAAAAATTGTACGCTACCGCAAATTTGTCTATTTGTTTGCTACTGGTGTTCTTAAAATGCTCTTTAAGGCTCTAATGTCCAAATTCCTGTTAATTTTGCCAATGTAACAGTTGTCTCAGCCTTTGCAATTTATCCGATACACACCCAAGTTTTTGTCTGTGCGTTTCTATTTTGTATTATACGATTTCAAAAGCTATTGTATACTGGGTTTATTATGGGGGTTCAAATTAATGTTGTGTTCCTTGAATACTTTCTGGGAAAGTTATGTAGCTCTGGAATAGAATTAAAATTTTCTGTGTGAAGTTTTATCATTGATTGGGGAAAGAATAGATATTTGTCTGCATCTTTGTTGTCTTATGAATTTATCAACTTTTTCTTTAACAAATTTAGCACTGAATCCATCGTATTTTGCAATAACTATATAATTGTACTCTTTTATATATTCCATCTTGTTTAAAGGGACATTGGCTAGGCTGTAAGCTAAACTGTTGATAACAGCATACTTGTGCTTTTGGGTTATATCCATTTGATTTTATTCAATATTATTTGTGTATTTCTTTCATATACATTCCAAATTCTAGTTTTGTATGTTTTCCGATTAGTTTAAATTCTAAGAAAGATATTTCGTTGTTACTCTTTTCTTCTATGGACAATTTTTCTGCCGGATTCTGTAAATTAAGTATACAATCCATCATCCACCTGGTTTTTTTTTTTGTTTCTTTGTTTTTTGTTTTTTTTTTTACTATAGCCCATATGTCAGCCACACATCTATCTTAATGTTTGAAATTAGTGAGAATGGCTTTGCAATATGCCTTTATGCTTGATAAAAGTATGTATTTTAATTCACCGCACTTTCTTTTCTTGGTCCAATTTATGATTTCCCTGTTATATAACATTCAGTGGGAAAGGAGAGCACTTTAAGGAGTACCAACGGAAACCTCTGAATAAAGTTTTACTTAACATATTAATACTGAAATATATCATATTTTAGTAAGCATATCGTGAACATTAAGTTAGGTATTTATGTGTATTTAAATGTTACACTAGACAATCACACACATATACCACACACACAGTGTGTGTGTGATCTGAAAGGTACATTTCCACTGATATAATGCTTTAGAATATTTAGGTTAAAGTTGTTTCATCAGAAGAACCGCAGAGTAAGAATCATACTAGGGTTATATTGGTCAAATATCGCATACTGGTTTGTACTAAAGGGCATACTTGTTACGACGTACCACACGTCACTTACAACATAGGGTGCTAGCTATTACATAGTCACACAATGACCCTAGCGGAATTTCAGCTAATATGTCGGCTACATAAATAACTCAGCTGTCCTACAGCATAATAACCAACGTCAGCAAACATATGTTCTGTGTATCACTATACTCGTGTGGGTCCCGTGGGTCATATCTGTTATTCCCATTTATCCCGTATGACTATTCAGGAAACAAAGAGGTTAGTTTGAACATAATTTTTACGGTTTTGGGTAATTTTACACTAGAAAACACTCTGCAAACCTACAGATATAGGTTACCGAAATTTTCAGCTGTCAGCAGTATTAGTAAAGTTCCATGAGACAAATTGTAACCGTTAGTTACCACGAGGAGTGATATAATTGAACTTTAAACAAGGACATACTTATTTTAAAATTCTGCAGTTATTCTAACCAGCATTCTCTAAATGTGCACTTTCCATTCCTGGAATAAAGTTGCTCTACATGCAGTCTAGCCAGAGTTGCTACGTTTATTTTGTGTTTATGAGGGAATTGCTGTTGGTAAAAAGTTTCTTACACATTACAGTTGTATGACTTAACTTAGCAAATTTCTGTTCAGAGAAAGAGGAAAGCAGAATTAAACGAGTTGTATTTAAAATTCAAACAGAGTTGGGCGGAATGAAAGTGAGATAAAGCCTCAGGAAAGCAAATGTCGACATTTTAAGTTGCAAAATAAAATAGGGATACAGAAGCCAAAGAAGTGAAACAATGAAGTGAATGAAAACAAAACGAAAGCGGACTTACATGGATGAATGAGGAATGACGAGACAAAACAATGTAAAGAAATAAGATGTATAAAATTGCAAGAACTGAGATGAATAGAAAGCATATTAGAAAGACGAAGAGATAAATAGAAACATTAGTTAAGAGAAGAGATACAAAGAGTAAAAAAATTAAAGTCCTCTAAAACAATTATTTAGCTGTATCCATTTCTAAAGCAAAAGGCGAGTGCTCCTTCCGTAATCGTCATCTGCAGTTTGATTTGTTACTCAGTATCACTCATGGGGACCTCTGCGTGTTGCTTTACGAGCCAACATGATTATGGCGAAGAAGATAACTGATCTCTCTTTATTGCTGCTATTTTGGCTATCTATACGATTCTCATTATTTGCACCGAAACATTATAAATGTAAATTTGCAAACAACCACGCTAGTTCTGGCAAGCTAGTTCTGTCGAAAATTCATATTGGCTTTCTATAAATACAGAATAATACGGAGAACCTGCTCACTTGACTTTCTCCTACTATGGTTATTTTTTCCTTATTTATATATAAAGCACCCCCAGTTTACATTCCTTTACATATATACCAGATGTGGAGAAGGTGTTTCATTCCGTCCCAAAAATAGGTAAGAAGATTTAAAAGGAAAAATACTGAATCCAAAACTAGAATTTTGAGAAATATGTGTGTGAGTGAACTGCACAAAGCAAAAAATAATTTAATACCAAATATAATATTTAAGCCCAGTATTCTCAAAATATATGACAAGAAATGTTCATGAATGTTCTCTACTCCAAAGCCACCCTTTATGTCCAAAGCTTTTAGAAATATTTTATGCTTCTAACAATTCTGATTAAACGCCATGTTATATTGAAAATGTTTGTTTTGAAAACAAAATGGATGTCATGAACTCACCGGGAACAGTCGGTAAAGTTCTCTTTAATTAGAAGGAATTTTGTATCATTTTGTATAATACGGAATATTAAGCTATAGAAGAAAACATACTACACTAAAAATGCAGAGGTCTATAAAATGCAATTTATTTGCAATTATATTTTGCAGCAAGATATCTGTTATCAGTTATGTGAATTGTTCCATTTTTTCAACATTCCTATTCTGTCGATATTCAGTTGTTTCTCGGGACTGCAATGAAATTGAAACAGTACTCTTTGCTTCTGAGAATCCATTATATGTTAAAAGTTAAATTAAACATTTGTTAACTATATGTATAAACGAAATCGTATATGCTCACTTTCTTCTCGGGCAGTCAGCCAGGTGAAAAGATGATTAGCTATCAACGTTTCGGGAGTGTACATCTCTATCATCATCAGAATATTTATAAAATGTTATAACCACAAATGAAATACTGGATATAACACAACTATTAACAAAGACAAAACACTATCAAAATTCGCATTACTGAACAAAAGACTGTTTTCAGTAAATTAAGTACCAGGTCAGAAGATGGCATGAGTATAGAAAATTGTGTCAATGAAACGTAACTACTTAACTTGATTATCAAGCTGTATTGATATTTGCTTCTTAAATCGACGGATTTCCATTTTAAGGCCGGTTTTCAAGAGGAGCTGAACTGAAATCCATCATCATGATTAAGCGTGCTCCTTTCAGAGGAAATTGCCAAAGCCTCTTTAATTCTCCACTCCCAATAACTGTTGCATTTTGCCAAGATGTCGTCTCCCGAAAATTGGCTCTATGGTCGTTATCAAAACAATGCTCTGCCAGCCCAGACTTCTCAGGTTGCGTTAAACGAATGCTCCGTTCATGTTCGATTATTCTAGTAGAGATGGTCCTTCCGGTTTGTCCTATATAGTGTCCCGCATTCACAGGGAATGCGGTACACTCTCGGAACTTGGAAGTCCAGTTTGTCTTTCACTGGTCTCAACAGATGTTTAATCTTCGGAGGTGGCTTGTGGATGGTCCTAATGCATTTGGCGGGATTCTGCTGTTTCCGCCGAATAGATTGCCGGTAAACGGGAAATCGTATAGATTTATACATGTTAAAAGCAATTGTTTCCCTTGTAAAAACTTGTGTGTATCAGACAAAATTATAACGTACCCTCTGTCAATGGAAGTGTTTTGTCCGGTAACAAAAGGCGAGAAGAGCAATAAATCTTCAGGGTCAGAAGTGCAGCATTATGGCAACATTCTGACTAGAGAAATCGGGTTCATCCTAAAACTATTAGGAAGGTTATTCCCTAAAAATGACGCCATATGCATTCTCTCAGCAAATTAATTTAAAAATATTTCCTGCAAAAGTATACAAAGTTATTTCGGCGGTTGGGGTCGACCAATAAGGGAACATTACATCACGCTCCCATGTAAGCAGTGGTAGGGATGTTTGTAGACGCAGTTAAAATATAGATAGAACGCTGAATTTTAGTCAGTCGCTGCCATATACGTTGGGAGAGACCACGTCTGTTAGCGTGAAAAGTTCGCGCGGAATTTTACTCAGCCGCTGCTACATACTTGGAACTGAAATCGTGTAGATTAGCGCGAAAAGATTGCGCGGAATTAGTCAGTCACTGCTGCATACGTGGAAGTGAGATCACGTTTGTCAACCCGAAAAGTTTCTGCGCGTGTATTTCGTTGGTTTTATGAGTTACAATAAAGTCGTCCAGGATATCGTGGGTATAATAAGTTTATTTTTATAGTGCGGGTGAGAATTGCGGGGCTTTGTAGTATACGCTGACAAGAACATACTCAATAAAGGAGAACACTTTTGGTGACGCGAGGTCCACATAAAGTTTTCCGTGAGAAAATTTGTGACCAAGAAAAATATAGGTGATTGCCATTAGACAAGAAAGCTGTTTTTCCTTCTACGCCCACGTGATCCACCCACACAACCCTGAACCTCAAGAGCACACTGCTTGCAACCTAATCCTAAAACCATAAGATTTAGGAGAACTTCTAGAATAGCCGCGGACGTCTTCGTTCTCACCATCATCGAAGAGGATGACGGAGGCGATTACCAGCGTTAGCAGGTAAGAGCGTCCAAGAGAACCGGGAGGCGCGAGGTGACGTTGTCTTCAGCGTCATCGCGTGGATGACGTCAGCGATCAATCAAAGCATTATCGCGAATCATCGTCACCCAAGGGAGGGTGACAACGACACTAATTAATACTCCTTGCAAAAGGGATGGAATTTTGAAGTCGTCATACACTTTTCAATTTTTAACACTTGATTACCACTATCCCCTTTTTATCTATAAAAACTGTAAAATGCTGCGGTTTCAGCGAAGTTTATCTCGATTAATATGAAGTGGATAGAGAAATAATCTTACATAAGAAACTGTGTGAAACTAAATATTAGTAGGTAGCAGGGGCGGCCGGTGAGACATTGTATTGACGGTGCCACAAATGAATGAATGAATAAATACATAAATAAATAAATAAATAAGGGTTGTTAAAGTATAAATATTTGTACCAATTTCGAACGATTTAGGTAACCTTATCAATAATCCATCCTATTTTACAGTATACTGTACCAAACAGAACGTACAGGGAAACAAAATACATATTTATTACATCCGTACTCCTGACGCACAGGTGTGACGAGTACAGTAACAGTTTGATAATACAGTTGATGGAGAATGTGATACGAAGCGTTCGTGTACGATTTCGCGACAGAGAGACAGTTATCTTAAGTTCCGAGATTTACTGCACTCTAACGGATGAAACGTAAGTTTTGCGCCAGAGAAATCTCGGTACTACCTTTTCCCATAAGAAGCCGTGTATAAGCAGACATCCTAGCCCTTAACACAGGCGCTTATGAGCGTAGATGGTGCCGTACTGGAATCGGCACCAAGCTACGGAAAACAACCAGGACAGAGCGCTTGCGTTTAACGCCCCTATTCTCACGAGGGAGCAAATACTCAGAAACAATCCTTTTTGTGAAATTCCTATACACTTATCTTTCTCTCGTTTTCATACAGATGGTGCCATGGCACAGCAGCACTACCTCAGAAGCCGCTGTGGTAAGTAGTGAAAGTTAGGTCAATTAAACACATAGAATTCTTTTGTATATGAGACTTAATTTTTCCAAAAATGTTAGGTCAGCTGAATATTCATATGACTCTTGTTCGTCTTCTATAAAATAAGCTAGGATGTATCCGAGGTCAATTTGTCCCATCCTAAATTCACAAAAATCAATTAGCAATCAAAAGGGCGTACGAGCTCAAATTTCATCACTTCTTGAAGTGTATTTTAGTCAGTGGTTCTGGCAAAATTACTAAGTAGTAGTGATTAGTTGATTTCTCAGCAAACATCAATCACACGATTTACTCAAATGAAGTAGTTCCTTCAAAAATCTTTCTAGTGTTGTACACTACAAATGCGACCGGCTGATTCCGATGTTCTACCTGCGGTAGATGCTTTCCGCGCCCAGCTTGTAACTCTGGTATTATTCCTCTTTGATCCTCCCTGCATTCTTCTAAAACATTCAAAGATAGCATTGTTGGCCACAAACTGGGGTTATCATGATACAGAAGCTTAAACTTTTGAATATATTTTTGAAATTTATTGGCTCTGAGCTACAAAAAGTATGAAACTGAATATGTAGTTCCTTTATAGATTATTTTAATTAACATATTTTGTATTGTCTTAAAGAAACGCAATAATTTGTCGTATTACCTCTTTCAAATGAGGCTATTATGATAGTATCCCAGTCCTTAACTGACGTGGCTTATACACAAATGGTGTATTCACAACTAACACACTCACACACATACACACACAGACACTGCGCATATGAAACTATGCTTAAAACTTGTGATTTTCTCTTTTGTTTCAGAGGTTATCGAAACGCCTTTATTCGGTGAGATTCCGATATCGTAGTACTTTTGTGTATGTATATGGACGTCGCCATTCCTTAACTTCAGCTTTACCTCAGAAACTCTATTCCAAGTGGTATGGAATTTTAAAACAAACATATAGCAAACCGTCTTTAATGATTTTACTTATTATTCAACCTTTATGACTCTACATGCGATAAAATTAGTTTTTCAAATGGTTATCTCTACTTACGATGAATTCAGATCAATGCAAGATATCGTGCCGATGTAATGCGTAGTGGCTTATGTTGGCAAGGAATTATCAAAACGATTCTGTCTTGCCCAGCCCATGTCCGTTACCTGATCCTAGCGCATTTGTGTTTGTTATGCTCTTCCACTTTCCTACACTGCTCGGCTGTAATGCTCATAAGTTAATCCTTGAGTGCCAAACCTATGACATCAAGCCAACACGAGGACTCACCTAAGGGCTGCTGTGGACGTCGTGGTCAAGTATCCCTCCCTACCACTTAGGTGTAATATCTCCAAGCTCCTTAGGCTTCATCTGTAATGCGCGTGCCTTGGACTTGAATAATTCAATCCAAAGTTCGGCTTACCTAGGGCTGATGTGGAACACAGAAGATGATTTTCTGCAAATCTCAATTAACAAAAACTATTGGAAACTAAAAGTGCTCGCACGCTTTTCTGCCCTCTACTGTGCACTTACCTTATATCAAATAAGCGTTGTTGTTGGTTTGAACCGTTTCTAAGATTTCGTAGTTACTGTTTAAATCTCCCCGTACTCGTACATTTCTCAAGTGGGAAGTCGCTATTCGTTTTCATATCCCGAATATGCCAATACAATGACATTTAAAATCCATCACACAATTATTAAAAGATTTGGATACACTGAATTTCACTATTCCTCTTACACCTACAAGAAACTTAGTAATTAGCATATAATTTCTGCAAATGTCTATTTCGAATAAGACGAAATAGATAAAGGAATAAGGTTTTGTAAGAACAGTTTTTACAAGAGCAGAGAAAGTATGTGAGTGCAGTCATCATACATTTTTTAAACAACACGCATTTATGACGTTTGATCTAATTTTATATTTTGTTTTGAATCTCTCGCAATCTAAAGCAACTGACCGACGATATTTACTGCAGAAAATGTCCTTAAAATTACAAGACGAAGAGGTAATGATTAGTGATCACAGTCTATAAGTCGCAGTATCCTACAATTAGATGTTATTGTTTGACATAAGGCATTTATCAAGAGATTATTTCAATCATACATACTTAATATGTGTAAAATAGCGAGTCAGGAGGATTGCATCTGTCCAAATACTCTTTAATAAAGAAAAAAATATTTGTATCTTCTTAAAAATAGCTAATTTACTTCAAATTTTCAATACTAAATAACTACATACATACCTAGGAGCTTTTTATAATTACTTTATCTGTACTATATCATTATTATGTTGACACTGTTTGCATAATCACATTTGAAAATTTAATCAATTTTATGCGGCCTAAATCCACATCGACATCTGGCATTACAGCATTTTGAAAACTGTTTCAAGGAAACAGCAAACCTGCGTTCGCCATTTCTTTTCAATGAAATAGGTCTACAACAAAGAGAAAACCAATACGTCGTGTATATCGACATTAGTCAGGTGGAAAGTTTCCAGTGCAATGAATTATTGAGCAGCCACGACGGCTATTTTATGGGACAGCATATAGCAAAACCGCCAGTTCCGGTAAAGGTGCTCGCTCAATACATCCACAGGTTAGCAAATCGTGCTGGAGTTTATTTCTTCTTTCTCATCTTCTAACATTTATAAGATGTTAAGAAAACCCGAAAAGTGTTTCTTTCTTTATCATTTCACTAATTGTGCCACTAACGTGGTGTTAGGGGATTCACGTTCCTCTATTCCTTTTAAGCTCGGTCCTGAGGAACCGAAGCTTTGGATCCGATAGAGAACCAGGACAGATGATTTGCCCAATACCTGGTGTGAAAGTGAAGAAAGTGCTTGATATATATGAGGGTGAGATGAAGCAATTGTAGGAATGCTGACGGGGGAACCGGAGGACCCGGAGAAAATTCCGTCCCAGTACCAGAAATCTCACTTTGCAGTCGCCTGGGATCAAATCCGGGCCGCCTTGGTGAGAGTCAAGTGGTCTAACCACTGAGCCATAGCGTGGCCTTATTTGCATTATTTACAGGATGATTTCTTCACTGTATCTTTCCAGATCATAGTAAGATTTTGTCTGAATCAAGCAAGCGAAGAGTGTAATTAAACTATTTATGCAGTGGCCAATGTATTATTGGTGAACAGATGAGTAAGCACACCAGAATTCTAGTGCTGGTATTGAAGTCCATCACATGTATACATACCTGCAATCTGGCCATTTTTGTTTTTGTTTTAATTTGCGTCCTCCAACGTTAAATCATATCGCACAATGAATGAAATCGGTGAAATGATGCTCAGATGATGCTCAACTCACCTTGACCGAGATTCAAACTCAGAACCTCTTGAGTGTGAGGCAGACACGTTACCATCTACGCTACCGATGTGGGCCATACTGGCCATTGTGTAACGAGCAAAAGTGTGTAATTTTATAGAATAGTTTGGCCTTACTGCTGAACGTAGGTTTGCACAATGTACTGAATTGCAACGCAGTTTTAAAACAAAGTATTTACAAATTGAAAGAGAAAACGGGAATAAATGTGGATTAAATAATATGCAGTATTTACAGAAATCATCGAGGACATCACCATATGCTTGAAGCCGCAATAGGATGAGTCCTTTGTTTGCAATTTTTCTGTTTCTTTGTAAGATAGTGTGTTGAAATGTCATCATTTTATTGATTTCCACTCATTTTAATGATTTGTCGTTATTATACAACAAAAGATGTTATTTTCAAGCTTTTCAATTTTATGGAAAATATTAATTATTGTACTATCGACATCAAAAGTAAAGTAACACTTTCTTATTAATTCTTAATGGCATTCTTCTTCTAATGGCATTTAACGAAAAATACTGTGAAATTGTATGGTTTAAATACAAAACTGGCAGTGCTTAATTTTTTCTCGTATATAAATAATTAGGAAGAAAGTTTTAGTTTATGTAATTAATTTGAACATTCATACGTGCTTTACTGTTTTTCAATTTCTAGAAAATATATATATTAAAACATTCTAATAAACAATTTACTGAACTGTCTTCTGGTATTATCAAGTACGGAAGCACTTGGTGTAATACAGTCAACAGCACCTAAACACAGAAAGGTAACTCCTTGATGTCAATCAATAAGGCCGTCGATGATTTGTGCTCCAAATATTTAAACAGCTTATGTCAACCTAATAAGCTGCATGTTGCCAGGCTATAGACATCTACCTTCAAACTGTCAAGAGAAATCACAGAAGGCAAATAAAAACTCCTAACAGCCTTTGATCAGATTGTAAGTGTTTGTCATTACACGTGTGATTTGCAATGCTGCATGTGACAACGTAAAAAGCAGACAGCATAATCTTCCGTAACAAGGTGAATTTCAAATATATCTGAATCATCAGATGACTGAAATGCAAGTAATGGTCTCTTAAACCGGGTTTATACATTAGTTTATTTGTCGTAAAGGACCTTTATAAATATTAATAATCTTAACAACTGCAATTAAAGTTAAAAATAAATAAGATGCAAACAACCAATGAATGCTGAAAGTAAGATCATAGCCCGTTGGTGCAGAAAGATATTCTGTTTATCTACATGATTTACAATGATGAATAAATGAAACAGAGATGTCACGCGAAGTTGTGGAACAACAGAAAATGAATAATCAGTTGTTACATTAGTTACCGAGCATGGTGGCTCAGGCGGTTTCGTCTGTCGAACGAATTCCAGAGGATAGGATTCGATTCCCGTAGTCGATCTACCTCACGCATGGGTTTCTTTCGGAGGTTTTCTCGGTTCGCCAGGTGAATGCTGGTTAGTTTAACAACATCCCCCGAATTTCCTGTCCCTCCATTTCGTCTCCATTATAATTTCACATAATCTCTCATCGGGTTGTCCCTTTGAAGGTAAAAGTGTCGGCGGGTATCACAGAGCCCTCAGTCGGCCACTCTCTGTCTCCTCTCGCCTCCTCATTTCTTCCGGTGATCCCCCCAGTTGGGGCTCAGTTACAGAAAACAACAGGTTTTGCTGCCAAATCCTTTCCGCGGTAATCCTATTCCTTCATATGTTAATTACTTCGGCTTTCAAATAAAATTAATATTTTGGTAAATACATTGAAAATACATCCACATTTTTAAAATCGCAGTCCTCACTGATCATATATGGTTGTTGAGAAAGTGGAACCATTCAAAATTTCACTCTTTAACTTTGAAAAAAAAAACTGCTTTAAACCTGAGAAACATATCTGTGTCAACTATTGTTAAAAACCGTAGAAAATCCTTGTTTTTCTTATCAGTAGAGTATTCTGTTAAGTGCCAAGTTCAAGAATGTGCAAACCAAATCTAAAGCAGAGCTACTTTGTGGCACTACCAGATGTAGTATAAACAAAGTTACGATTGTGCTGATACTTCAGTTGCAAATTATGTAAAACTAATTCATTTGACAAAGATATGTGGGGACATACTTAACTTCTTTTAAACCTCTACTGCGTTAAATGTGTTTTGATATTCGTGTATTATAGAGTAATAATTAATTTTGTTGTGGATCTACTGCTTAGGAAGAAATTCATTGTTACCCATGTTACCTGATACTTCGATACTTCGATACTCATTTCTACATTTCTAGTTTCAATACAGAATAGAATATTGGGAGAGCTGCTAATAAAATTAAATATTTGCACATATTTAATTTGACTGAACTTAAAATCATTCGTGTTTTCAATTTTATTTCTCTTTCTGTGACATATGAGTCTTACTGTGCTAAATAGTCTTTCAGAGAAAACTGTTTCAGGTGGAATGCATAAATATTTAGTGGCTAATCTTTTTTCTAACTCGGTAAATTTTGAATTTGCTTTCTAGTAATCCAGTGCACTATAAATAGAAGGTGATAAATCGTCGAGGACATAATTACGTAGCGATTCCTTCTTGGCAATTGGTAACTGATACTAATTTGATACACGATTATTTACTTGCACAATGTTATTGTACAGGTACCACGTTCCTGGCAATTTTCCGGTCTTTGCAATGTTCTACTTACTACAATAATATTACGTGATTTTAAAATAAAATAAAAATTGTAGGATCGCCACCAATGTATACCAAAAATACCATGCAAGTATTAATTCGAGGACTCATCCCTAATTGTTACGATATTGCATTCAATATACAAATTATTACTACCACTTAAGCCACTGTTATATTTAACATTTCTGTTGTGTGTATAGATTGAGTCATAATTTATTCGTGTTTAAACAATCCACAGATTACAGACTAATTGGAAAGCATCCTTCCTCCTTTTATATAATTACCGCATGCAACGTCGCTGGGTTGGGTGTGAAGACTTTGCTACGCTGTGTACAGCTTCCCGATACCTTCACAATCCCCTCTCGGACATCAGAAGAGCAGCACGAAAGGATACTTGGGATTAACCTCGTTACATGCAGACGTCATTAAACCCTTTAGAGCTAAAAAGGGAATTGGTAAAATCTTACCTGATAAGGCTTCCAATTCATATGGCTTGCTCTTCGGTGTAGAATAGGAGAAGTAGGCAAAGGCGTAAGTTTAAGGGGAACGAACAATATTTAAAATATGTATGTTTTCCAAAACACCTGTAAGTAAAACACTACTGGCAGTCACAATCTGAAAAATAATAATTATTTTAACAATTATATGTTTGTTGTTTCACTGCATAGATGTGCAGCTACGAATTCTCTGGCCCACCTCGGTGGTGTAGATGGTAGCATGTCTGCCTCACGTTCAAAAGGTCCCGATTTCGAATCTCGGTCAGGCTGAGTTACCTGGATAAGGTTTTACCCGGGGTTTCCCCTTATCCTGAAAGACGAATGTCGGGTAACTCTAAACTCTATGGACCCTGGGCTCATTTGAGCATCATTTCACCTATTCCACTCATCGTCCGATATGACTTTACGTTGGAGGACGTAAAATACAAAAAAAAAAAAAAAAAAAAAAAAAAAAAAAAAAAAAAAAAAAAAAAAAAAAAACCTAATTCTCATTTAAGTAAACCAAATGACACTAAAATCAATTCATCAGCTGAAACTTTTCCAATTTTAGACTTGTTCTTAAGCCTTGGGACATAATTTTACGAACTGATATTCGAAACTAACACAGAAGATATTCAAGATAATCTCGGGATACAAGCCAGGTGAAAAGATTATTAGAAACCAACTTTCGAGAGCGTACATCGCTTCCATCAGGATATGAACAAATAATAAATGTTAATAAACACTAAATTGAAATAATAAAAATTTAACAACGACAAAACACATATTCGCACCCTTGAACAAAAGAACGCAGTAAATTAAATACAGGTTAGGATATGAGGATATATGTGAGTGTTAGGTCATAGAAACGTGATTACTTAATTTGACATTCAAACCGTATAAATTTGTGCTTCTTGAGCCGATTAATTTCCATTATAAGGCCGGTTTCCAAGAGGAACTAATCGCGATTAAGCGTACTCCTCTCAGAGGAAATGGCCAAAGTCTCTTTAACTCTCCGCTCCCAGTAACTGTTGCATTTTGCCATGATGGTCGTCTTCTGAAAGTTGGCTCTATGGTCGTTATCAAATCAATGCTCTGCCAGTCCAGACTTCTAGGGTTGTGTTAAACGAATGCTCCATTGACGTTCGTTTATTCTGGTATCAATAGTTCTTCCGGTTTGTATAACCGGAACATATGAGGGCGTTCAATAAAGAATGATCATAATTTTTACGATCATGATTTTTCGCACTAAAATTAACCTTATTATGTTCTGTTAGCCTACTGTGAAACAAACACGCCGTAGTAGTTTCACTGTTGGTACTCCTGTTTCCGGAGTTTCTTTAAAGCGTAATCACTGCTGATGAAACTTGGCTACATCATTTTGATACGGAGAGCAAATAGCAAATGCCATTGTGGAAATCTCCTTCATCACCAACCCGCAAAAAAAAGAAAAAGTGGTTGCTTTTGCTGGGAAAGTTATGGTCATCTCATTCTTTGATATTCATGGAATGGTTTATCAGAATGTTGTACCTGCACACACATCAGTAACTGAACAACACTACAGGGATGTCCTGAAAACATTGCAAGTCCATATCAGGCGCAAATGACCACATTTCCATGAAGCAGGCTGGATACTGCACCACGATAATGAGCGACCACATATTGCCAATGTTGTTACTGAATATCTTGCAACAATCAACGTGAAGTGCATCCCTCACCCTCCCTATAGTCTGGATTTAGCCCCTTGTGACTTATTTTCTATTCCCTAACTTGAAGAAACGCCTTCGTGGAAGGCATTATCCATCATCAGAAGCAGTGGTGAAGGCTGCGGAGGCGATTTTGAAGGATATCCCAAAAATGGTTTCCAGCATGTCTTTGAAGACTGGCAGAAACGCTGGAACAAGTGCATAGTATTCAGGGGAGACTATTTTGAGAAGTACCATCAAAATTATGAGCATGAGTAAAGGTACGTTGTCAGAAAACGTTGTGATCATTGTTTATTGAAGAGCTCTCATATATACGGCGTCCCAAATTCACAGATTGACCTGGTATTAGTTTACTGCAGTCTTTTGTTCAAGTATACGAATATTGGTAGTAATTTGTCATTGCTGAATTTTCGTTATCTCAATTTAGTGTTTCTTAACATTTTTTATTCGTTCATATCCTGATGATGGGAGCCATGTACCATACCGAAACGTCGGTTTCTAATCGTCTTTTCACCTAGCTTATTCCCGAGAATATCTTCAATATATTCGTAACCAGGAAAGCTTCAGCTCTTATTTTAACAATAATGTTGATTTCTGGCATTCGATACATTATTCAATTATCGTTACAGTGTGATCCTTGGTTCATTACGTTTAAAGTTATCATACTTTCCAATGTTATAACTAAGAAATTATTTCTCTGTGACATCATACAGATTAAATATCGTAGACAGCAGTCTTTAGCTGTTGTTAAGACCATTTCATAAACGGTACTTCACATTCAATATTAAGATTTACCCAGCATTGTCATCCCACTAGGTCTCAAAGCTCTTGCTGAGATTTGTTACTGCAGAAGATTCTAGGAAGTACATGAAAAGTCGGTATGTAGTTCAACTTATACTATGGACCGTCTGACGGATAGTGAAGAGGTAATTAATTTAATTTATTCTGAGTTAAGATAGAGGTAAGCTAGGTTTGGGTTACGCTATATGCCTAACCAGCTCTGTGATTTCATGAAGAACCACGTTATAATCAGCATGCTTTGAGTATACCGTCTTTTCATTAAAACATGCTAAGTTTATGGAAGGTTGATTCCCTTTCAACCATGTATATGGAACCAACATATGTATGGTTATTTTAAAAATGCTGTTAGACTGAACAGTTCAATTAAAATATCTGACACAAAGACGAAGATCATCACAAATTTCTAAATGTGCTGTAGTCCGCCATTTTTTATGTTTTCGAGTAATACACTTTGCAAGAAATATTTCTCTTCGAGATTCTTAGCTTCTGTTTACTGTTAATGGCCAGCGATATGAATAGTTATACACATGGGGAAGGCTAAGCATAAGAGGCATATCCCCTGGTAAAATGTGTTCCTGCAGAGGCTTGCTGAAGAGCCAAGAACCTCTGAATGGCTTCCTCCTGTTTATGAAACATTTTTGGAGATGCAATATTTACTTCCGGTTTTGGTCCCCTCCCATCTTCATTCGACCGCAGCTCGCCTGCATGCTCCAGGAGTTGAGAGCTTCGGCTTCCCTTCCCTACCAGCGTTTCCATATAGGTTCATCTCTTTTTAAATTTCGAAGGATAAAATACTACATCAGAGTATATTCCAGGTATACTGTCCATCAAACACACGGGAGTCATTTCAATAGCCACCCCTGGTCATCATACATTTGATGGCCTCATAAACTTAAAAAATAATCCCCTTGCGTTGATGAGACTTGAGGGAAATAAAACGCAGTAGCTATCATGTCTGCTTCGTTCCTTGAAGCTACAGTGTTCTTCCACGTTAAGCACACAAATTGCAAACACTTATTGTGTTTTAAGAGATGAGAGTGCTGCTAGAAAGTAATTATATTTCAACTTATACCGCGTTCACCACACCGTACAATTTTTATAACTAGGAATTCTTAGCAAAATCCCAAACTTTTACATATACAGAATATCCCTAAAGTCCGGTAACACTTTTCTTAATTTGTTACACAAAAACAACAAATTATTTAGTTCTCGTTTGGATGTCATATGAAAGAATATTCCAAATTGTTTTGTTCTGATGTTACACATAATGCTCGTAGTTTCCACATTCATCACAGTTGGCGTATTTTCAATACGGCGACTTCTGATGCGGAATATGCTTTTTGCATGCTGGAGTTCGACAAAAGCAAGTGTGCTACAGCTGTGCAACGAAAAGTTTAGGACAAAACACCCCAATAAAAACACCAAGCAGGAAATCCATTTATTCCTGGCATGATAAATGTGTTACTACTGGTTGCCTGTTTCCTAAGAAAAGGAGTGGGAGACTGAGGTGGCAGTAAACCGTATGAGAGAGTCATTCATAAGTCCGAAAAAGCCTGTTCGCAGAGCATTTCGCGAGCTGCAAGTGTCACCTGTAACAGTCTGGAAAGCGCTGTTTAAGAGACTGCACATGAAGCCATACAAATTTCAGCTCTTGCAACAATTGAAACCAAATAAATTTAATTGCCGTGTAGGCATATACCAAGTTACACGTGGTTCCCATATAGAGACATTGTGAACTCAGACACTGCAAGAAAAACCATTTAAAATCTTCTTTCATATGACATATAAACGCAAACTGTATCATTTGAAGCTTTTGTATACCCAATAATTTAAGAAATTGTTACGGGACTTTAAGGACATTCTGTATATACATACACACAATTAAATACTTCTATTGTTCAATCTAGCAAGACAAGCGTGAAACGTGACTGTGTTCTTTATCATTTCTGTGATTTACAGAAATGCGTTGTGATACAGGATGTGAACAGATTGATGTCTACCCCGGACCTCGCTATATGATGAAAATTCATGGTCACGAGAAGAAATGAATAAAGACTTATCCTTTAAGAAAAGTTAAAGCGAGAATCGAGTCTTTTAAAAATTGTCGCTATGTGATACCTTTGAAATTCCTTTCTCTTTGTATGACTAGAGATAACAGAGTGAGTGAGTGAGTGAGTGAGTGAGTGAGTGAGTGAGTGAGTGAGTGAGTGAGTGAGTGAGTGAGTGAGTGAGTGAGTGAGTGAGTGAGTGAGTGAGTGAGTGAGTGAGTGAGTGAGTGAGTGAGTGAGTGAGTGAGTGAGTGAGTGAGTGAGTTAGTGAAGAGTGAGTATGGCCACTTCCCATTAGAGAATAGCATAAGAATGCCAACCTAGGTAGCGTAGATGGTACTGTGTGTGCCTCACATCCACAAGGTCCCGAGTTTGAACCTCAGTCAGAATGAGTTATCTGGATAAGGCGTTTTAGGGGTTTTCCTTATACTGAAAGATGAATATCTGGTAGCTCTAAGCCCTATGGACCCTGGCCTCACTTTAGCATTATTTCATTTATTGTCCAATATGACATAACATTAGAGGAAGTAAATTATGAAAAAGCATGAGAATTGAAAAATTATCAAATGTAAATGAATATTCCAAAATCTTGTACTCCGCAAGAAAAACGTATATAACAAATTGCGTGTTTTAATGAGATTTTAACTTTTTGCAGTAAAGTTTTATCACATCTCGTACTGTTTACCACTTCTACAAAATCAACCACAATGAAAAGGATTTCTGAAGACATTTCCAGAAAACTGAAGACATACATTTCATTTGTCATAAAAATAACTTAAATGCCCAAAAAGTTCATCCAAATCATATGAGCCATTTTTGATAAAATCCAAGTGTTAGAAAAATGTTCTATGTAAAATGTAGTCTGATGTAGGAGGATTTTCTTGAAATCTTCATCTTATCCTTTAACGATGCTGAACTTTATATTAAAGTCTAACGTTAACTGAATCTTCTTTCTGAGCTACGCACAGACCTTTTTTTTTTCTAAAAATCTGATGTTGCGTACTCATACTACGTACTTCTTCAACAAACTGCACATACAACCCTTATTATATCCACCTACAATATGTTAATCGAGATAGATATTTGAAGAAATAGTTTTACTTAGTTTATTATATATTTCCTTGTAAATGCATTAGAATCAGAAGAACACAGGTGGCTGAAAAGATTTCAAACGTTTTAAGAAAATGAATAAAGGCTTCCTCTTAGAATCAGGGTAACTACGAAGGGGATTCGCTACCGAAATCTGTGGTTTATTGTACCTACGCTGCAAGTGGGGCATCTCCGAGCGAAAGGAGACAGGGGTGGCCGATCCAACGAATCACAACAGTGCAGAAGGCAGGGTTCCTACTATTTACCAGTTGTAAACTCCCCGGTAGGCCATCACAACCGGCACCCCATGGTCCGAAAACGGCCCACAAGGTCGGCGCGAAAACCAGAAACCGTCCTACCGAAGCAGGAATTGTTTACCAGGAGCATATCATCCTGTCATGCAGCACCGAGACAGCTGCCGACACTTCTACCTGAAAGAGACCAACAGATGAGAGATGATGTGAAATGATAATGGAAATGAAATGGAGTGACAGGAAATTCGGGGGCTGTAATTAACCTACCTATCATTCGCCTGGTGACCCGGGAAAACGACCGAAGAAACGCCATGGGTGGGGTAATTCGGCCGCGGGAATTGAACTCTGACCTCTCTAATACGAGCCACAGACGAAACCGCCTGAACCATCCAGCTCGTCTTTCTGTCTCTTAAATCTAAAATGCAAATCCATCCAGAATGAAGATTTCAGAGGTTATTCCCTGAAAACTCAAGATATACGTTTTATTTATTATGGAAATATCCTTAAAATATATACCGTGTGTTCCCTGAGCGACCGCACCGTCCCGCGGCGGCACCGTAATGAGTGAGGGCTGGCGCGCTCTCCGACAGAATTACGCCTAAAGGACCGGCAAGTAACGTGTTGGAGCTCTAACTCTGTAGTAACTTACATTTGGCTTACTCACAATATATGTTGCAAATGATGACCCCCAACGCGAATACATCCCCTAAATCTCCGAAAACAATTCTGGTTTACTCGAAGAAGTTCATCTTGCCTGATTGCCTGTATTTCTCTCGTGATGTTGTCCTTCAATTCTTGTAACGTGTGCGGGTTGGATGCGTGCACTTTATTCTTTAACATTCCTCCTGAATAAAAATCACATCAGGATAGGTCAGGGGAACGAGATGATCACAATCCTCAACTAATTATTCTGTCACCTTACACACTTCGCAGCAATGTGCGCTGTAGCTGAGTCGTGCTGAAACCACCCACACTATCGTTCATCTCTTGTTAATTCCGGAAAATAATTATTTAAAATTCAATCTAAATAAAAGTGTGAATCAACTGCTGTGTCCAAAAATATGGGACCGATAATTCTACGTGCATTTACTGCACACCAAACCCCAACTTTTGCAGCGTGGCGAACACGCACACAGAATTCTTTCCCTCACCGCAGATCCAACTCGACTGACACTGCAGTAGTAGAGTGCTATTCTTTGGCGGCAGGTACGCCACTCTTCATCCAGGCCAATGTCGCCACGAAGCGGTCCGGTCACTCAGGGAACACACTGTAGCATTGTAATCTAAATATTGGAGCCGCTTTTTTTTTTTATCCAAATTTTCGACATGTCTTCCGAGTGATATATAGTTAGAGAACAGAGCATATTTTGAAAATCTTCCTTGAAAGATGCTTAACTGAAGTACCAAGTTTGTGACTTATCAGACTTTTCTATTTTTAAGTAGGTATGATATTTACAGATACGCGAACACATACCTAGACGGTTTAGGCCGTTATTAGTCTGTTCCGGCTGTAAAATCTTGTTTTGTCCATCTTTCCTTCGGACGTCCTGGGTTTCTATATTCTTGAGGTCTAATTATATACTCCACGAGGTATCCCGTTTTCTGGCATTCTTTTCAACAGTCGTTTCCAATTGATTGTATATTCTGCTATTATTTTTAACTTTTGTCTTATTTTATTATTGTTTTCTTATCCAGTTTTGTGTATCCTGTTATGGATCTAAGGAATTTCATTTCAGCTGTCTGTATTCTTCTTTTCTTTTCTGCAGTCAATGCCTATGTTGCAGACCCATGTGTTATAGCAGGTATGGCCATTACTTTATGCATTTTATTATTGTGTCTTTTCTAGTTTTATTTTTTGAGATCTCATTATGGTTCCTATTATATAATTAGATTTATTTAGTTTTTATTAATATCTAATTCACACCCATAGTTATTTCACATCCTAGGATGTTAAAATTTGATACTTGTTCTATATTTTTACATTCTATAATTATTTAAGACCGGACCGAATGGGTATCCTTGAATGCCATAAATTTTGTTTTCTCTTTTTAAATTTCCGTGTTATATGTATTAGGTATTAAGCTTAAGTTGTACATCATCCTTTGAAGTCCATGTTCACTTTACGCTATCAATATCTGGTCATCTGCAACTACCATTGTTCTTTATTATTATTGACCACAAACAATTCCTCCTATTGTATTTTGTTTTCATAATACTGTTTTCGAAATATATATTAAAAGGGCAGTTGATAATGGACAACCTTTTCTAACTCTCTTTGAAATAACTTTTGGTTTACGATTATTTATTCCAATTTGGTAACTCACACAACTTTCTCCAATAATTTTGTACATAAATATTCTTAAAAGCTCTTATTCTCTCTATCTTATGTTAATCAACGTAGATGTTTGTAGAAACAGTCTTACTACGTATTTCCTTATCGGTACAATTACCATAGAATACAGTGGATTCAAACGATAGGCATATCTTAATAGATGTTCTCTATATGATAACTCTGAAATACCATTCTCTTTGCATAACCCTTACAGCCCAAGTATTCCCATATTCCCTTGTACCTACAGAGAATTAGCAATAACACAATGTTTAACTCGATTAAATTAAGTAAATATAGGTATAGGCGTTTGTAAGAATAGTTTATACAAGAGCAGAGAACGTTATTTAAATGCAACTAATCAGAATTTTCAAAATCTGTGGCACTGCAGATGTAATGCTTTAATTTCTTCGGGAACCGCTTGTATCTTTCATAAGTGTATTCTATGAGTTTTATTCATGTTTTACTTACAATTAAGAAATAGCTTGCCGATTTGGAGGAGTAATGCTGAAGAATATGAATGTTTATTGTGTAGATCTTCTATCATGAACTCTTTATCATGAATCACGCAACAGAAAATTGCGAAAAACATGATGATGGATAATTAATTACTTTGGTACCGATCTGGCAGAATTCTTGTAAATGCCTCGGCGCTCTCGAGCAATGAGTCTTATCTCTGGACGCAGTATTGGAGTGAAAGTACTTTATGCTGCAATTATTGGCAAATAACAACAATTCTTCTCGTTTAAATATTGTTGAATTTATTCCACAAAACCATTAATAAATTCTGTTACAATTTTAAATGCCGTAGATTCTGTCCTTTCACAAATTATTGTTGTTGAATCGTCTTTTAAGTTTCTGACACACGCCACTAGTGCAACACAAATGCATTTACAACTAAAACGTTTTTCTGCAAACTTGCAGAGCGATACCAATAATACGTCTTACTCTCAGGACCGTTGTTTGTCAAGTGACGCTAAACTATTAGATTATTCTGGGTTATCAGCACACGATGTTTCTAGAACAACTAAATTACTTTTCTTTTATTAGTCTACGTCATCACACTACGTAATTAATTATTGTAATTATCAATAGCAACACTATCATGTAGCATTTATCTTGCGTTGTATCATTCCGTGGCCTACCCAGTTTCACATTTCTTATTGTGTACCAATTAATTTTTCCAGAACAATTCAGAAAAAAATTCTTATATATTTAAAAAAAAATATGAAATAACCATCACAATAGTCAGAATTTCATTTATAAAATCTCTTTTAAAGCACCTTAATTTAGACCCATTTTATAATATTAATAATATTAATAATAATAATATTAATAATAATAATATTATTAATAATAATATTATTAATAATAATAATATTATTAATAATATTAATAATAATATTAATAATAATAATATTCATCAAAGTTCTAAGGCTTTCACGGCCGGTGTCAATACTGGATACAATATTTACCGGGCTTGTGGGCCGTGGTCTATTGGGTTCCTTCTTGTTCCCAAACGTTTCGTCTGCGACTGCGGCAGACATCTTCAGTGGCGGCGAGGTCGAATAATAATAATAATAATAATAATAATAATAATAATAATAATAATAATAATAATAATAATAATAATAATAATAATAATAATAATAATAATAATAATAATAATAATAATAATAATAATAATAATAATAATAATAATAATAATAATAATAATAATAATAATAATAATAATAATAATAATAATAATAATAATAATAATAATAATAATAATAATAATAATAATAATAATAATAATAATAATAATAATAATAATAATATTATTAATAATATTATTAATAATAATATTAATAATAATAATATTAATAATAATAATATTAATAATAATAATATTAATAATAATAATATTAATAATAATAATAATAATATTAATAATAATAATAATATTAATAATAATAATAATATTAATAATAATAATAATATTAATAATAATAATAATAATAATAATATTAATAATAATAATAATATTGATAATATTAATAATAATAATAATATTGATAATATTAATAATATTAATAATAATATTAATAATATTAATAATAATATTAATAATATTAATAATAATATTAATAATATTAATAATAATATTAATAATATTAATAATAGTAATAATATTAATAATAATATTAATAATATTAATAATATTAATAATATTAATAATAATAGTAATAATAATAATAATAAATTATTATTTCTTTTTATTCTGAAATTCGTTATTCTCATGTGATCAGGAGGTTACACTCATTGAACAAAACATTAAAAAAGGTAATGAAATAGGCTACAGTCAAAGTCAGAATAAAGTAAATATTTTGTTTCATTTACCTGCGGACAGCTTTTCATATGTTCTAAAACAAGACAACGGATTACCAAAAATTACTGTTCAGAGAATTCGAATTCCGATAATGGATATGTCAAATGGACTATGTTGCTCATCAGTGTGCAAATTTGCAGCTCGTCAACTTCGAGTTTCAAGGGTAAATACACTGAACAGCCATTCCAGTTTCTGATAAGCCATAACATCGGTCTGTGTGTTTGAAATTCATTGACCAGGAAATTAACTGGGGCACAACCGTACTGTTTACGTAACATAGCGTGATATTAGTCATGCCTTTAGCATATAGTGATAGAGAACAAGTTTTAGACAGCCAATCCAATATTCCTAATTTTTATCATATGTGTAGTTATAATTATGCCTGGTTGCTGATCACGGATCGAAGCCAAAAACAAGCCACTCTCTATTCTTTAGTTCTACAGAGAATCCAGTTAAACGTTACCTGGCACCACAGATTGAAGAGTGGAACTCTATATGGATATGTATAATATTCTGTTTAGTAAAGTGTTTGTATTTGCTGACCCAGAAATAGGCACAGAATATACCACCAGAACCTTGCGAAACGAGTTATGCCATGCAATGGGAACATGAACACATGTTCCTTTGTTCCACCCTATATTTAACAATATTAAGGGACGCTAGCCACGTTTATTGTCAAACTAGGCAAGTAATGTGCAAAATTTGATAATGTATGCTTTAGCCAACAATCGCTAACAAACGCAAACGTCGCTCTATTTATTGCCCCATATTAATTAGCCTCTTAATTAGTTCACACATCTCACCTTAGGTTTTGTTTGCATTATAAATAATTTGATATAAATGCTAGGGAATTGATTATGAATAAGACTAGAAACGTTGAAAATGCACTGCAATGCAATTATGCTCACATATAACTATTATTACTGTAAAACGTAATGTAGAATCCTAAAATAGTAGCAATAAGTAAAAATAAGAACTCTAAAGCTAATTAAATTACAAATTAATCCGCAAATAGGTCATATGAGCAATGGTGGATTCCACACCATGTGTTCTAGCAGAAACAGACATGTGTTATGCATGTCGAAAAGTGGAATTTATAAGTAATAAATGTGTAGTGTTTAACGCCCGCTTTTACTATTTACGGCACCGCAGGCGATGACACTGATGATACACGAGATGAAGATGGAGCACCGGTGGAATGAGATGGCGGGGGAAACCGGAGATCCCGGAGAAAACTCGCCCCAGCGCCGTGTTGTCCACCACAAATCTCACTTTGTGGTCGCCTGGGATCGAACCCGGGCCGGCTTGGTGAGAATTATAAGTGATATTTGATATTTATTTATTTGTACAGTATCCATTACAAATTCAGTACAATAAAATTTAACATAGAACATGTATTATATAACTCCTGTACAAATACATGAAATTGCTGACCTTAAGATTTAATTGCTGACTCAGGTCCCCTGGCTATAAGCCTTTGGTTTCCCTGAGCAGCTTGGTGTCATTTCTTCTTGATTTTTCTTCTTTTATCCTAATCTACTTTTCTCTTATCCTATATAAGAAATCTCCTATACATCTATTTTTCTTTTCTCCCATCCCCGTTAGCATGCGTACCGCCAATATCTCTGTACTTACACTGTCCCATTTCTTATCCCATATTTTTCTCCTGCAATTTGTTAGCTCCTTACATTCTATTAGATAATGAACAGTGCTTTCTTCATCTCCACAAAATTCACATATTCCTACCTCATTACTGCTCAACCCTTTTAAGTATAATATTCCTACTCTCATCCATGGTATGCCTTCTCTTCCAGTTTTGTCACATTGATCTATATATTTTTCCCTACCCCATTTTGTCTTTAATTGCTTATAAAATTTCAAAGATTTCTTTTCTTCTGTACTTTCCCATATCTCTTGCCTATCTATGTCTTGTAGTCTAGTTCTCACTCCCTTCCAAAAACCATTATAATTTGTCTCCTCTGCTCTCCATAGATCTCCCATGCCTAACTTTAATATCATTCTTTCCAATTCCGCCCAGCAGCTTTTTGTAGTTTTAATGCTTTCGTGTTGCTTCATGCACATTTTCAATAATTCCCCTTTCTGCCCTTCAATACACTTATACCAGAATTTCAATATTCTCTCTATTATTATTCCCCTCCTTTTTGTATTACCTAGCTCTAGTAATGCCACCTCTCTTGGTGCCGATTTTGGCAGCCCTAGTGGTTCTTTGCAAAACAATCCACTGCCGCGAACGCATTGTTGAGACGAGGCGGCGCGTGGGACGAGTTCAAAGAGACGGGCAGTGTAGTGCGGAGATATAAAGCTCGAGGAAACGAGGGGTGGAAGAAGGCGGATTTCTGGAGAGTTCGTGTTTCTTCTAGCGCCGTCTTGACTGTTTGAGAACATTCCAGTCAGTAAGCTATAAATAAGGAAGCCGCAGCTCGTCAAATAAGACAATGAACTCGCGTGCGTGAACAGCTGTGTGAGTTGTGCTGTGGTCGTTGACCCTTTGCCAGTTTTATTGTGTATGTGATGTAATTCTGCAACTGCCAGGTTGACTAAAGTGTGCTTCTACGGAAATAAAGAGCAATTTTTGGTGTTTGTAACCTGGACTTTTAATTTCACGAACCCACAAAGTCACAGTATTCTGGCATATAATGCCAGTCAGTGTGTTAATTTTAGTAGATTATTGTTTAATCATGTATGTACAATTATATGTTGCTCTCCCATGTCCATACCTTGCAATTATTTCTTTCTTATTGTAGTACATAGTGTACTTTAAGATGTTTTCTTGTTTAACTATTTCGTGATTTTATGATCAATATGAATTCTGACGTTAAAACAAACAAATTGTGCATAGTTCCTCTATGCACCAATACCTACGTACCTAGAGTGAATTCCACAACAACAAAAACTTGAAATAGAAATAAAAGCATTTTGATATAGCGATTAAATAAAAGACCTGAATTTCATTTAAATAGTTAAAGAGTAGGATTTCCAATAACCACTACTCTTAAAGATGGACATTAAAAGTGCAATATCGTTTTCTACACCTTTTAAATAAATTGTTACAAAATTATATTTAAAACTCGCATGAGATAGTTTATTGACTGTCACCTGCTGCTTATGTATGTGTCCACTTGAAGAGACAAATACTTTTTATTATTTTGCTCTCCATACGCAGATTCTATTGACGGCAATAATGAAAATTAAATAAAAATTCTCTCACACACGGGAGTTAAACGATGGACTGGAACGGCACAATCCTGAATGATACAGAAAAACTGAAACGTTTTTTTTGGCATGAAAATAATAATATTTAACACTTACTGCTGGTTGATTATCTTTAGTTGCATGAAGAAAGTCTTATATATTTATGTGTTTAAGTAACATTATAAGGAAGTTATCCTTTACTTCTCTTACCTAATTAAAACCCACAGGGTAGTAATAAAATATGTAATTATTCTGTACCAAGCAAGCAATATATATATAAACTCAAATCCGATAAACAATTCGAAATAGTCATGGAATTTCTGTTTTAATAAACAAATGAGGAAAGTGTTTCCTTAATATTTTATTATTAACATTGCAACCCCTGTTTTGGTTTAGGCTCCAAGAATTGTAAAGTTGTTTAATAGCTTAGGGATTTAAGAATCGATATAGACAGGTTATAATGAATAAGAAAGGACATTGTTAAAATTCGGTAGGTCATGAAATGACGCAACATTTAAATGAAATGATGTAATGTTTTATCATTAGTAGTTTTAAAAATGAGATAATTTAATGTGTGACGTGGACCAGTAAAAATTAAGTTTGATTGGTAGTGATGGCAACGAGTGAAGGAAAAATCAATAACTTTGGTAAAACAGCTAAGTCTTTTTATGGAAGAACGTTAAGTGCCGCTACGAAACCTTGTAAAAGAGTTAATATCCGTTTTCTGTTAATTGTAATCAAGATATGCAATACTATTGTCAAGCTTTATACGAAAAATTGTGTAAATAATACACATTAAATTAAAAATCTTTACATTTTTAAAGTAAAAAGAATTTATAGGTATCGAAGTTTAATAAGAAAATGTATCCTTTCACTCACGACCTCGTTTGAAAATTCAAGAGTTCTCACAGCTCAGACTGAAGCAGATCCGGAGATTTTTTATATACATCGATACATCAGAGAGTCAGATTGGACCAAGAAAAGTTAGCAAATCGTGGCTTCATCATCGTCTTCCCGGTGGGCTGAATACAACCCACAATCCCAGTCACAACGCGGGACGACATCAGGTGAGAATAATCCTGTTCCGCAACGCGGGATTTCGAGAACACCATCTTCCCATCACCACCATAATTCCTGTTCCAGCATTTCAAATTAATATACTGAATATATAAAAATTGTATGACCAAATAAACTCTGTTGATTTGTATGCTCCTTTCTTTACGTTACATTTCACATTGTAATTAGAAGTGCCATGAGAGTCAGTTTTTCAGGGTAGATATTATATTTGCTGAAACTTAGGAAACTTACATAGTCAGAGGTGGGTGAGCTAACTTAGAGATATGTTTTAAGACCAGAATTTCTTGCGGCTGCAATTCGTAATTTCTATAGAAAAGAAAATCATACTACTGTTAATGCGTACAAAAAAGATTAATTATTCTATTGTGTCTTTCTCAGAAAAAGTTAAATTGGAGCTTTAACAAATAATATACGCCCACCATCAACACAATCTTATGCCATTGACTGTTCCCATTTGTTACGGTTGAAACTCTGGACATCGATGAGGACATTATACAGTTGCTTACCTATTTAAAGATATTTACCTGTAAATTATTCCTGTAAAATGTAATTTAAATTAGGCAGCTTACATTAGTAGCTTTCGATTAAAATACGGCGTGAAATAAGTAATATTAATTTTTACACATTTTTGGAGAAGTTCGTAGGAGTTTGAGGTTGACCAATTTTATTCCGATTTCAAATAAGTTTAAAATTTGCCGACTTATTACTCAAATTTAAAAATCCTTACAAACGAATTCTGAGTTCTGAAATGTAACTTTTCTTAAGATATTTGAAGCAAACAGAGAATTTGGCACTGGTACATGTTCCGCGGCATGTGCCAGTCAGGATGCCTTGTGTCCGTTGCAGTGTTCGTGAACCTCTTCGTATATCGAAGGAAAACTTGTAGTTCCAGTACTTTTTTAAGTTATACAATTGTTAATTTTCTCTATATGCCCATCCGTTTACTGATACGTCTTCTTTCAGTCAACAGAGCTGAATGATTTATTTTTCGGATACGTCAGCTCATATTTATCCGAGCTGTGATCGGGAAAGTCATTTCTATGGGTTGTCACCTAGTTTTATAGCTGTACCAAGGATCTAACACCGGCACCATAGAATACGGTGAAAGCTGTCACAATATTTCTTTTCCGTATAATATGAGTTTAGTTGCCCTACAATAATATTGAAATTTCGGAATTTTTCAATGTAATTAGATTTACAGAACGGTTGCTTTCTTCATAATTAACTGAAATAGCAATGAAGCCTGATTTAATTAATGTCTTGAACTGTGGAACAAAATATATAAATGTAACTATATATTGCATATAACGTTTCCAGGTTCTTTGAATTTTGCTATTTTGTTCCAGTTAAGTTGCCCGTGACATAGGTTACCGATATGAATGAGTTTCATGTGATATATATGTATAGTTTTTGCGTTCGTGTTCTGTCACGGACTTCTACTATTATACAAACTTCAATCGTTTCAATATCGATAAAGATAATTTTAGATGAACGTGACTAATAAATATTTTATTTCTTCACACAAAATGTGAGACAAATACCGTGCGACTTAGCTCAGATTTTAGGTATATGAACCCTATTTCTTATATTGCGGGCTCAAATACTGTGGACTGGCTAATTTGAGCAGGATTTATCATGGTTTCTCCTCAGTTGTCAGGAAAATACCGGATTGGATATTCGATGCTATGGCCAAAGATTCCTTCTAACGTACAGGAAACACGTCTGGACGTCAGGATCACAGTGCCTCCCATACATTCAAAATACAGCCATCAGTTTCAAGCGGGGAATGTGAATTCCTACAAAGCCGAGGTTAGATATGTGAATTTCTATAAAGGAACATGTGAATTCCTACAAACTCGCGGTTACCATAATTAAAATAATATGTGAATTTCTACAAAGTCGAGGTTAGCGTAATTAAAATAATTTAAAAATTACAATATAATATTTTCCCACGCACTTTGTAGGATCTTGGGATTGTGCAACCATGATACTAGTTGGTGTGGTTAAATATTACCTTGATCCATCGTCAAAATAATAAATTTTGTTTTTTTAAAAAAAAGCTGATATTTTGTGCCCATAGTACACTTTCATAATGTACTGAAATCTTGCGATGTGCCGACTTGAATGTTCACACATGTTCTCTTGTACGAGGGTCCTGCAATAAATATTCCAAACTAATTTAATTGTATTAAAATAAACCGCCCTGGAGTGCCATGGCTGCTAGTGCTGTGAGTGCCAGTCACGCAGTCAATCAGTTGGGAGTTCGATCCCGATACGTAAGGTCATGTTTACTGCACCCACCATGGAACTGAAATTGCAGCAACACAACGCGCATCAATAAAGTTGTGTTCTGTTGGACAAAACTTTGAAATTGTGGAGCAAGCATACAAGGACCAAGCTTAAGGCAAAACAAGTCTTTGAGCGGTACAAAAGTTTCAAAGGGGGTCATGTAGACCTTCAAGATTCTCCGCGCCCTGGAAGATCCATAACAGCAAACGCGGAGGTCAACATTAACGCAATTGACGCAATTGTGCGAGAAGATCGCATAACAATTTCGAAAGTTGCAGACATAATGCATGTGTCTGTTGGAACTGTAGACGACATAATTCGCAATGATCTTGGCTATCGAAAATTTGCAGCGAAATGGGTATCGCGAGGGCTGAAGAACGAACAGAAGGCTCACCGCGTCATGATGTGTCAAGAATGGCTTGGAAGTTTACGACGGGAGCCAGACTTTCTGAACAGGGTCATCACTTTTGACGAGACTTGGTTCCACCATTACGACCCGTTAACAAAACAGTAGAGTTTGCAGTGGAAACATTCATCGAGCCCTAGGCCCTAGAAAGCAAAAGTTCAGAAAAGTGCAGGAAAGGTCATGCATCTCGTATTCTTTGACAGACAGGGCATTCTGTATGATCATGTTGTAACTAATCAACGCACAGTAACTGTTGCTTACTATTGTGACGTACTGAAGGCATCACTGAAGAAAAAAATCGCCGAAAAGCGACCAGATCTCGCAAGGAGAGGATGGATCTTGCACCAGGATAATGCCCCTGCTCATCAAGCTCGTGCAACTCAAGATATCGTAGAAATGGGCATTGAGATCATGCCTCATCCACCTTATTCTCCGGATATCGCACCATGCTATTTTCACCTCTTCCCTAAAGTGAAACAGCAGTTTCGTGATCGCCATTTTTAAAGTGATAAGGAATTGAACCATGTTGTCATGGGTATCTTGAACACAGTGTCCAAAAATGAGTTCAATGAGTGTTTCGAACCATGGGTAAATCGTTGGAATAATTGTATTTCATCAGAGGGAGAATACATCGAAAGTGTGTAGGTAAATGTTAGTGAAATAAAGCCATTATGTGTTAATTAAAACATTAGTTCGGTTATTTATTGAAGAACCCTCGTATAAATGCCTCTTTCTTCTACGACTTCTTTATTCCGATCGAGAAAGCTCGACAGCTTGATTGAACGTAGCACCATGTGCACTTATTCTTCACAGATATGTAATGTTTAAAACATGCTTAACCAATCACCACGAGTAAAGTCTTACTTCTCTTTTGAACTTCTATGGTTATGTAGGCGTATAAGCCCCGGCAGACTGTTGACAATTGACTGTGAGTCGGGAAGTAACGGATCGTGTGTTACCAGGTAAACAGGTTTACCAATCAAACAGTTTTTATGAATTCACAGCGACCCCTTTCATGATCTCAAAGTCCAATTGAGATGATCACAAATTGCATTAGAATTTAATGGCAACAAAATAGAGATAACGAGGAAGTTAACATAAAAGAAAAAGTCAAACAAATATAAACTATGATCAAGTCAAGAGAAACACTTCCCATAAGAACCAACATACCGTATGAAACAAAAGTTTTGTGTATTCCAAAATAAAGAAATACCTAATAGTTTACCGTTCATAAATTTCAACATTGTCACATTAATAATAATAATAATAATAATAATAATAATAATAATAATAATAATAATAATAATAATAATAATAATAATAATAATAATAATAATAATAATAATAATAATAATAATAATAATAATAATAATAATAATAATAATAATAATAATAATAATAATAATAATAATAATAATAATAATAATAATAATAATAATAATAATAATAATAATAATAATAATAATAATAATAATAATAATAATAATAATAATAATAATAATAATAATAATAATAATAATAATAATAATAATAATAATAATAATAATAATAATAATAATAATAATAATAATAATAATAATAATAATAATAATAATAATAATAATAATAATAATAATAATAATAATAATAATAATAATAATAATAATAATAATAATAATAATAATAATAATAATAATAAATAACAGAAGAATATTCGTATCAAAATATTAATAGTGTAACAACTATATTTGTAATTGAGTTTAGTTTTACTGTTATTGTACGTTACTAATGAAACACTCTGTATAACGAAGGTATATTTAGAAACACTAATCTGCTCTCTAGCAGTATCAGCTAAAACTGTTTTGCTTTCTTTGGATGTTTTCCTTTAAAAGTTTCGATTTTAGTACTATCAGGTGTTATTACTGTTAATAACCTTGAGCCATTAGCTCATCTGCTGTTTCTGCTCTACAAGTTCTCATGGTTCCTCGTTGGAGCAGGGGTAGAGTTGATGCGCGGCGAGTGCAGGGTGCTGCTGCTCGCCCCGCCCACCAGAGGGAGAGAATATGACCGACCGGCTGCAGGAGACGCGATTCCCAAGTCGCAACACGTGCTGTGCGGGCAGCGAGCTCGGCAGGGGCGATCGATAGCGACTCTAGCGACCGAGGTGGAGGGGAGCTTGTCAAGAGCTACGTTCACGGACCTTCGAGGCCCGGTTTCCATCAGGACACAACACACATGTTTTCCGTACAATAACCTGCGTAGTAGTGATCTCTGACCGCTCATCAGCAGCGAATATTTCAGTTTAAAGGGAGTTCAAATAAGGGTATCGGTAAAGCAGAATAACTTTACCAACCTGCATGATGAAATATTTCACAAGATACTAAAGATAATCAACTAGCAGTAAGTGTTAAATATTATTGTTTTCAGGTCAAAAAAGGAAAACAAAAATAATAACAGTTTTAAAGTGTTTCTGTATCACTCAGAATTGTGCCGTTCCAGTCGATCGTTCAACTCTCGTCTGTGAGAGAATTTTTATTTAATTCTCATTATTTCTTGCCGCCAATAGAATCTGTGTATGGACAATAAAATAATAAAAAAGTACCAGCGAATTTCGTTTAAATAGTTGAAGAGTAGGATTTCCAATACCCACTACTCTTAAAGATGATCATTAAAACTGCAAAGAAACAATCACTAACTGTGACATTAAAACTACATTTATATGGGTATATCACATATATTCCAACATGATATAAATACCTGATTTGACGTACATGTTTCATGTCTCCTGAATTCAAGAAAAATAATTTTAAAAAACTACGCGTGCTCTGTGCCTGTATCTCTGTTTCCTACTCGCTATATCCACGAAACGAATAAGAGGAAGAAATATCAGTGAAAGTAGCCAGATACTTAAAGCCCGAAAACGACCCCCATTGTTGCATGCGGCATGTTCTCAAGTTCTGTCACTTTCCATTCCTCTACTCCAGAGGGACAGCCTGCTCTTAGCAGTGCCTACGGCAAAAAGTAACGTTTCTTCCACAAAAAAAGGAAAAAAGAAAAAAAAAATCTCCCCATTTCAAGCTGTTTTTACATCCAGAACATTAAAAAGTTTCGATTTTGTCAAAAATGGCTAATGCATTTTTAAAATTGCATATGTTTAAACTACTTACATGTCAAACAAATCACACTCTATATTTTCCACGCACTGTCTGTAAATTCGTCTATAGTAAGAATGTTAAATTTTGCCTGATTTGTAAATCCTAAGAGGTAGAGTTTAGTGCAGAGGAATCTACTCCCATTAGTCCTGGACCCGTAGGAACAAGGACCCGGGCCTCCTTCTACCCGGGTCAACAATTAATATCAAACCTTTGGGCTTTCGTATTTTCGATCTTTTCTTTGGTTTGAGTGTTTAAATATAGGATAATTTTTATGTGCAGTGTCGCTATTTATAGTCAAATAAAAAGAGAGCCTCTAAGTGTGTTATAACTCACTTTTTAAAAACGTGACTATCACTTAACTCTACCGAATCGCCCTTGTGCCTACAAAAATGTGCAATGAAACCACTTCTCCAAACTCCTATCTTCATTAAGAAGAAATGGATAGAAATAATATAAGATCATGAAGGAATATTTTGTAATGCAGTAGTTTTAGAAATCTGTGAGAATGTAATTCATTCCATTTTTTAAAAGTAAGTTCACCATAGATCACGACATGCTAGAGAATAGCTCTTCTCGCTGTAATAACACCCAATCCAAAATATTATCACTCGACTTCATTTCGTACTTTCAAACATTTTCTCTGTTCTGTTGAAACCGTTTACAACCCTTATATCACAGCATATTGCTGCTTCATTTAAAGCAACTGTTACATTGATAGATAGGGTCAACATGAAAAATCCAATCCCAAGGCCAGGATTTGAACCATGGATCTCCTGATTTCCATCCAGTCGCTCTAACTCATTGAGCTACCATGGCCAACTTGCCATGGCAACTAGCAAGTTGACCTAGTAGTTCAATAGGTTAGAGCGACTGGTCAGAACCAGGAGATCCGTGGTTCAAATTCCGGCCATGGCATTGAAGTTTTCATGTAATGACAAGTTGGCCATGGTAGCTCAATGGGTTAGAGCGATTGGATGGAAACCAGGAGATCCGCGGTTTAAATCTGGGCCATGGCATTGAAGTTTTCATGTAATGACAATTTGGCAATGGTAACTCAATGGGTTAAAGCGATTGGATGGAAATCAGGAGATCCGTGGTTCAAATCCCGGTTACCAAGGCGGCCCGGGTTCGATCCCAGGCGACCGTAAAATGAGATTTGTGGTGGACAACACGGCGCTGGGGCGGGTTTTCTCCGGGACCTCCGGTTTCTCCCGCCATCTCATTCCACCGGTGCTCCATCTTCATCTCATGTATCATCAGTGTCACCGCCTGCGGTGCCGTATGTAGTAAAAGCGGGCGTTAAACACTACACATTCATTCACATTCAAATCCCGGCCATGGTAGCTCAATGGGTTAAAGTGATTGGATGGAAACCAGGAGATCCGTGGTTCAAATCCCGGCCATGGCATTCAGTTTTTTATGTTGACTCTATATATCAAAAACCTTAGCCTATATACGGCTACCGTGAAGAAATGATTAATTTCAATCAAATCTAAAAAAAACCTGTTACATTATCTTATACACTTTAGATACCATACTGAAGATCTAAGGACGTTCATAGTTCTTTGTATTTCAATTTCTATACTTGAATGCTTCACTATTTTGTTTTATAGAAAATGAGAACTTATATAAAACAATAACACAGGCTTATCTGTCACAAAATTATTCAATACAAATAAAATACTCAACTGAGAAGCTGTATGAAACGAATGTTGTTCTGTAATATGTGAATGTTACACATGGTGGGCGACAAATAGTAGTTTTCCTACCTTGCATTTAATTTATCTTTCATTACACATGGATATCTAATATGCAACAGTTCAGAGTCGGCTCGGAACAGAGACACTGATTCCCCATGCACAGTAGCTAACCTTTAACTACTGATTTGGAGAGTTGAAATATAACGCGGAACATCTATCGATGTTTCGTGAATATTGTTCAATTATGCAACTGATGCAGAACCTGAATTTTCTGAGTAAACACAACATTACTGAAATTGTACAGTATCACATCACGTGATTTAAATGACCATTGTGTTATGCCACGACGTTCGAGCTACCCGTCGAAATCTGGTGCAAGAAGGTTTTCATTGTTACATTAATCAACGTGATGTTTCATTTTATGTAAGAATCTAGACAAAATTTTGAAATACACTTTTTAGTATGAAGTACTCCATGATTAGATCTCTTCTGATGTATCTAGGTAAACATTTATTGCGGGAGATAGCTTTTGAATAGTAAATTTCCATTTTTAATTTCTCTAACATACCTACAGTAAATGAGAGGTACTCGAAACATTCAAAATCAAATTATTAGTGGAAACTGTTGTTTGATCCCTGCACAAAAGTTCAATGTGTGTAACCGGCATAACTTAAAACCGAAAAATCATTAATAAAGTTCAAAATGCTTCGATGATAGAACATAAGATTCTAAAACAAACAAAATATCCTCAAACCTAAAGTACACTTGATATGGAAACGTCTTTTCTTACATTTTATTTGCTTCCAAACAGCCCTCAAATTTATTAAAATGATATGTTAGTTAATTGATGGAAATTAATCATTTCTTCACACTAGCCGTATATAGGCTAAGTTTTTTTTTTTTTTTTTTTTAACAGATAGAGTCAACATGAAAAATCCAATGCCATGGCCTGGATTTGAAACACGGATCTCCTGGTTTCCGTTCAGTCGTCCTTACCCATTGAGCTACCATGGTCAACTTGCCGTCATGACATTAAATTCTCCATTTGAGTCGTATATTTCCCCGGTAAACCTCTAGGGGCCCTCGCATCCGAGATACACCGTTTGTGGCGACTTACTATCTTAAGTACTTGAGTCCCAGGCTTCATCATTTAAATCTTATTATTTTAGTTAATTGATGGAAATTAATCATTTCTTCACACTAGCCGTTTATAGGCTAAGATTTTTGATAGAGTCAACATGAAAAATTCAGTGCCATGGTCGGGATTTGAACCACGGATCTCCTGGTTTCCGTCCAGTCGCTCTTACCCATCGAGCTACCATCGTCAACGTACTTAGCCTAACCTTAGTTTATCTACGGCTAGTATGAGGAAATGATTAATTTCCATCAATTAACTAAAATAATAATAATTAAATGATGAAGCCTGGGACTCAAGTACTTACGATAGTAAGTCGCCACAAACGGCGAATCTCGAATGCGAGAGCCCCTAGTGGTTTACCGGGGAAATATACGAGTCAAATGGAGAATGTAATGTCAGGACTGCACGTTGGCCAAGGTAGCTCAATGGGTTAGAGCGACTGGACGGAAACCAGAAGATCCGTAGTTCAAATCCAGGCCATGACATTAAATGCTTCATGTTGGCTCTATCAATCAAAATGATGTGTTTAAAATATTTGCGTGGTCAGTAAGTTGCAAATAAATTTTCTTTAAGTTTGTATATCGTAAAACTCCAAACCATAAGAGACAAAAGGAAACCTAGTACGCAAAAACATAGATGTGGGTTAAATATATAGTGTTCCATGTAAATTTTGGGTTAATTTACAGTTTTCAAGATATCGTCTGGTGGATGTTTGCATTTTCGAATCATTTATCTTCTGTTCAAGCACTAAGTCGATATTCTCTTTTTTCGCCTGGAATTTCGTAGCTATCCCATCGTGTCTCACATTTTATTTACATTGAGCTTAAGTCCCCTCTGACCTCTTTCTGTCTACAACAAAAGGTTTATCTGTAAACAAAATTGAAGACACCTATCCATTAACAAAAATATAGAACCCAAGGTTTTCGGAAAGAGGCTAGATATAATAATGTAGCACTGTTTTAAATGACCCTTTCTCACCTTAAGTAAAAACCACAAGAAACGTTTCCAAGTTGAATGATGTTCTTCCGCTATAGAACTGCATAGCTCATCGGTTCTAAGTATAGGAACGTTTCTCCATTGGAAATGTCTGGGTAAGATTTGTTACTCTCCCTGTGATATTCTGTGCGAGTAATTCTGGGCTGCGCTGGAGCAAACTCCTTCAAACTCCTTTACCCGCCCCCAAGTACGGAAAAACCACAAGATTTAAATCGGTAGGAGGGTGACGTAACATGCATCTGTTTGCTTGAGTGTGCTTTGAGATTCTCCAAGTGACACTGAGATGACACTCAAAAGTACAAGCGTTTCATTAACGTTATGTGTTTCGTACATGAATTTTCCTACTGCATACAGGCTGAATGTGTCACTGGGTCATGCTGCGTGTTAACAAAATTGTGCAAGAAAACAGCAACTGCCTGTTTGCACACAGAACTTTTTTTTTCCCGAAACACATTTTCATCAACTACTACTGACCTACCGGTACTGCTTAGACATGAATTCTATATAAAATACTATATTTTATTTTTATGTTAGATCACATCTCTTTGTTAAGTACAGCTGTTAGTTTGTAAAGCCTCATAATATTGGACCAGAAATTCTTATTACAGTATCAATGTCATCTATTACCAATAATAAAGTTGCGTGAGGAAAATCGAAAATTTATAACAGGTTACGAGTCCATCGAGATTTGCGAGCTTCTAATACCTACTTGTAACCTGAAATGACATTTGTCAGTTATTTATGAAGTATTATGATTATTTTATGAATTAAAATAATTACCTTCTTAATTTGTTTTAATCAGATTTCCAGTGCTTCATCTAAGAGTTCACGGTGTACTAAATGAACAAATAATCTATGTGTTATCGAATATTACAAGTCCTATGAACAATGAAAACGAGAAAACGGTTAAACACATAATCAATATAGGAAGACTTGTTCCTTCCTTCTTAACATTATTTATTTCTAAATTGACATTATCTGAATGTGCATAGATTAAAAATACATTCTTAAAAGTTGGAATCTGAAGTAATCTGCTATTTTATCGTGAAAATAAAGTGGATTGTAGCTAACTGGATATTGAACCTTCTAGATTTTTCTAAAATGAATGAATAGTGAAATGGAAAACATAGGGTATTAATCACGGCATGATGCTGTTATTACGATTTAGTCACAAGTTACGTGTTATCATATAAAATTCGGCAGTGCAAGTATATTATAACATATCATAATTGGTCAAATATTCGCCACATAAAAGGAATAGTCTCCCTGAATTAAGTTGTACTAAAACCATACAAATTTTGAAAATATGGTATATATATACGTATATACCCTCATTAAAGCTGAAATAACCTTCAAGAAAGTGTGAAAGGTGAAATTCTAAAGTCTTTTTTTTTTTTTTGCTCTATTTTTCTTTTTTACTTTATTTCCTATTTGCCACCGTATTTATTGAATAACATGGACACTGGCTATGGCATAACATTCAATAAAGCAGAAGCTAACAGTTTTGTTACGAAAAATTCCGATTAAATATAAATTTATAATTTGTAGAACGAAACTACTAAAAATACAAAGCCTCCTAGTTCATAAATAATAAATGTAAGCTGAGTGGTTCCTGCTATTACACAGGTTACTTTTCCCCTATTATATATTTACTAAGGATTATTATACCGGCAATGTAGTTATTGCACCACATGCCTAAATAAAATATGAAGTATTACTTATCTGAAGGCCATGTAATATTTTGAGATGTATAATCAGCATTAGTTTCTGGTGCCAGCTCTAACTTAACTCTACCTTTTTAGTACTAGAACAAAAGTAAGTTCACAAAAAATAAATAGCACACGATACTGTTGTAATTCCTGCCTTTCATTTGTCAACTTAGTTTTCCTATCATCTGTTACAGTGAGAGTTACCATCTTCATTCCTTGCGATAGCATTTAGGTTTCGGTTTTATCCCCACATATGTATGACCACAATGAAAACTAAATTATTTTCGCAACGATCCGAATGTTAGGTATCGTCAGTGCTTTATAGTCGCTTATATCCATTCATGAATTGAAATTAGGGTTGTTAAGCCCATCAGTAAGTCGAAGTGATCGTGGCCGCTCGTCTCTTATGAAGGCGACCAGAGTATTCTATCAGTGGACTACACGGAATTAAAGTTTACTTCAAATACCGACTACGGCATTATATTTTTCAGTTTTATTCTACTTTTCAACCAAGTCCTACACAGTCTTCTATGAATGAACAAATTATCACTGAATCTATATTGTTCTCATTTTCATAATGTATGTGGATTCTGCTCACTATATTTTATTTCGACTGAGTAATATGTTTATGAAAAGATTGTCAAGAAAGTTTTCCTGAAATACACAAGAACAAGACCTAAATTATCAAGGCTCCCTTATACTTTCTCTCTCTTTCTTTTTCTTTCCCTCTCATTCCAATGAATTCTAATAATATAGGGGTGCCACCGGAGTGGCAAAGGTGCTTCCATTCGGTAATATCTCTCCTCCTAGAAATTCCTGTGCTATCGTCATCACAGACTGGCTACCAGCAAGACCTAAATTTGGAAGGAGGGAAAAAGAAGGAACAAAAATACCAAAAAAGAACAAAGAAAAAGTTAAAAGAAAGAAAAAAGCAAAAGAATAAAAGAGAGAAACAAACAAACAAGAACTTCTCGATCAACATATTTGTTCTGAAAGATGAATGTCGGGTAACTCCAATCCCTATGGACGCTGAGCTACCTTGGGCATCAGTTCACTCATTTCAGTTGGATGACGTAAATTAAAAAAGCACTGAAATAAATACAATTAAAATAACAAAAGCAGTAAAACATTTTGCAGGAAGGTATAGTACTAAAGAAATCCCTACAGTGTACTTATTTTATAGAGAAAGATGCTGACAGTTTTCTCTGTAGGTATATGGCGTGTGAACGAAAACACTAAATCAGCTCTAGAATCTTGTTTAACTGTCACTTCCGAGAGAGTTATGGCTGACAAGGCTTGTTTAGTCAGAGGGTGCCCCAATGCCATCCAGCTTTATCTTTAATGCCATCATATTGTGACATGTGAAAATTAATTTAACATTAATAACTGTTATCCATGTTGACTCGATAAAATGGACATTTCAGTAGGACTACCGGCATTTTACCGTAAATATTCCACAAGCAAATAAATTCAACATACGATAACAATACAATGTTTATTTTAGCAGGTGCTTCAAATAGTCGATATGAATGTGAACTCGGACAAAGTCTGATCTTGACAATTAATAGTTTCAAGTATTGAATTATACGGATAGAGGTAGACAATACTTAGGGAATTGGTGAACACAGCTATTGTTATGTGTGCTATTCAAACTACATCCTCCCATATTAATATTGTCCTTTTATTTCAATTCCACCGAGTGGAATAGTTCAGGCGCTTTCGTCTGTGGTCGTATTTGGGAGGCCCGGGTTCAATTCCTTTTACCCATGGGTTTTTCGGGGGTTTTCCCCGGGTCGCTAGGCGAATGCTGGGTAGGTTAATTACATCCCCCGAATTTCCTGTTCCTCCATTTCATGTCCATTATCATTTCATGTTATCTCTCATCTGGTGGTCTCTTTCAGTGTAGAAATGTCGGCGGGCGTCTCGGCACTATCGTGCCCTCTTGGATCGACCGCCCATTGCCTCTTCTCCCTCATCTCTCCCGGGGATGTCCTATTGGGCTTAGGTGCCGAATCCCCTCCGCAGTAATTCTAATCCTATTTCAATTCTACAAATCCAAGAAGCTATGTGTAAGTGTAACAATTTAAAACGGAGGAACACTTACACACAATGATCATGTTTCAACTAGACAGCAGAAATTTGATGTCTGACCGTCGTAGTACCGACAGGTTTTACAAGGTTTATACTGCGTACCCATCCAGTTAATGAGTTTCACCGCAGAACGGATTTGTTGGGGATTTTGCAGGTTTATTTTGAGGATTTTGTTGGTAGTAGCTTATGAGGTAACTATTACACTCCTCTGAATACGAGACAAGTTGCATGATCTAGTGCCCTGAGAATATTGATAAATTGGAAATGCAGTTTAAAGCCTCGCGCTTTCTTTAAGGCTTTGAGAACACACTCGATTATTCAGAAGGGAGTTATATTCAATTATGATGCAACAAAGATATGGACAACATCTGGTAAAAGTAATAAAAGTTATATAGTTAAATGACCATTTAATAGGAATAACAATAATAACAATAATAACAATAATAACAATAATAACAATAATAACAATAATAACAATAATAACAATAATAACAATAATAACAATAATAACAATAACAACAATAACAACAATAACAACAATAACAACAATAACAACAATAACAACAATAACAACAATAACAACAATAACAACAATAACAACAATAATAACAATAATAACAATAATAACAATAATAACAATAATAACAATAATAATAATAACAATAATAATAATAAGAATAAGAATAAGAATAATAATAATAATAACGATATTAATATTACCGATATTAATAAATATAATAATGATAATATTAATAATATTAATAACAATAATAACAATAATAATAAATTAATAAAATTAATTAGTGATCCATATTTTTAACAAAACTTTATTTTAAGATATAAAAATGCCATATCGGACACTGCTCCTCCTGTAATATTTGAGCAACAGTCAAGAAGGTAGCTGCCTCGACATGACTACCTAAAAATTAAGTAAGCTAATTTTCAGCAATTTATACGAAATAGAGACTAAAGCATCTTGGTAAGAATATTCTATGAGCAATAATTTGTAAGTTATAGCCATGAACGGTTGAACAATTCTGGGCACAATATCACATCCCTGATTCCAATAACAGCTATGATGGCTATGCAAATTCAAGTCAGAATGTTACCGGTCCTTCTCTTTTATAAAAGTTTGCGTCACAGTTGGAGCATGGAAGAGCGGCAAGTTGATATTTAATCAAGTAATCGCACTAGCCTGCATGGTGTTACTATTAACTGACCGGTGTGTGTAGACGCACATCATGACGTGCTTTGTACTCATTATTTTTTTCAATTATTAGTCCAGATAGTTTTAGAAATATTACCATATATAACTTGTGTAAATTTTTACTGCCCACTGCTTAGATCTTGAATGCGAAGTTTAGAAAAGCAGGGCACATCAAAAAGTAATCGTTAAAATAAATGCCTACAGAACAGCAAGTCACTTCTAGTTGTCACTATTAAATCCATTCCAAATGGTAACTATGATTGCTCTGTTGATAGAACGTTATAACTTAAATGGACTAAGATTAAGCACTCTGCACCTCCATCATAACATAGTTTGTCATACAAACCCGGGGTGGATATACAAACACACAACAGACATATCCGTATTCTGACTCGAGTGCAGTTGTTAGTGTCAACTAAATTAGCCAAGCCCTGTCTAGAGAGGCGAACCAGCAGACAACAGGATGACTGTTAGGTATGAAAGTAATTGGGTTTCAGCTGAGACAACTTATCTCTTCAACGTCGCCTACCCACTTCCTTCCTGAATACAGCCCTAACCAAACTGACAGCTTAGGACTTGCTAAGTGATGGAAAGTCACCGACGCTTCATTTTTCACGGCAGTCATATTAGTGGGGTGGAAAGGGTTGAAAGCCGAGAGAAAGCAGCACGCTCTACGCCATATGGTTATCAGCAACGCCTTGCAAATAAATCATATTAATTCCTACAGCCATTTTTAATATATTGCCAAAACATAGTCCTTTATAGACGTAACTGTGAAGTAGAGGAGAAAGTGTATGATATCCTATACTTACATGATCTTCTATATGTATCTCTATGTATGCATCTGTGCATGCTATCCCTTTCATGTAGCAAACCACTCTTCTATCCGCCCGCCTCGGTAGCGTGGTGGTGGAATGTCTGCCTCACGTTCAAGAGGTCCCGAGTTCGAATCTCGGTCAGGGTGGGTTACCTTGATAAGGGTTTTTCCGGGGTTTTCCCTTATCCTGAAAGAAAAATATCGGGTAACTCAAAGTTCCATGGACCCCGGGCTCATTTGAGCATAATTTCATCCATTCCATTCATCGTCCGATATGACTTAACGTTGGAGGACGTAAATTACAACAACAAAAAAGCTCTTCTATCCACCTTACATTAACTCTGCTAAATGTTTTCTTAGCATTTTAAAGTATGCACTTTAACTACTTGAAAGACTTATAAACCTACACAGCTCTGTCTACGAGCTGGATGGCTAGGAAGTAGCTTCTATGGTTCACATTTGGTAGATCACCCATTCGATTAGCATTATAGTGACCAACCTTGTTCGATGCTATCCCAATTCGTTAGGGGAATCCTGGTTGAATTACACACTATACTCTATCTCACGGTAGTTTAATCCCGCTGTAAACAACAAGGCGGACCTCACTCAACTCGCTATGTGTTAGACGTTACATGCACGCTAATAAGTTTTGCAACATTGCCAGTATTACTCGAGAGAGCGCTGAGGCGTATCGACCTTCAGATGACCAGCGCTGCCATCTTCCCTTATCGGGTCTTATCTAGTCGATTAGAAGAGTGAAATTTTAGCAAGTTGATGTACAGTAAGTTACGAAACACAAATAGAGCGATTGGAAGCTACATGTACCTATGTGATATGTTTTCTCGCTCCATTGCTATCCAGAAGACATGATTATATCTGAACAGAGTATACATACACTGGACTCGCCGTGTATGTGCGATAAGCTGAGGTAAACATATCTGTGTTGCGAATGTTTCCCGATACGCTTTCTCGCTTTGCCATGTAGTAGATAATATAGCAGCGCTAACTTCTAAACAATAAAAAATTGTTGTGTTACACATTTACTTATTAAATTCATGAGTTGGTCCATTTCTGAGAAAATAATCACGAACTTTTCTGCGTATAGCACTTTTCGTAAAATCGTTTGCATTTACGCGATTTTCCCGGTATTCTTAGAGTTCCGGATGCTTGTTGTTACATTCTAACACTATGTACAATACTTGCGGAAACACCAAGAAGATTACCAGTTTCTTTCTCAGTGTTTTATTATAGATGATTCCGGGTTTATTTCTTAAGCACCGCGAAACAATGCGCGATCATTCTCCCCTCGCCACTTTTTAAAGGTTTGCCTCGATTCGGCTGAAGCACCCACCTGCTCCATGATGAAAACCTTTCTGATTTTAAGTTGCATATACATAAGTGTTCTTGAGCTTGTGAAATACGCGAAATATGCAGGAAATACAGTGTTAAGTAACTCCACATTATAAACAATAACATCTTAATCAGCATTCAACTGGATACAGACCTCGTTGCGACCGAGCTGCCTGGTATAGGGATGCAAAAATATAATATAACAACGGTGTTCATTAGTAATTGTTAAATAAAATGCAGCTTAATTTAACATTTAATGGGTATAATTTCACCTGTCTTCTCTAATCTGTATATGGTATACAGATCACATCTATGTAGTATGTGAAGCAGAAATATAAATTGGGGGGCTACCACGTTTATAAGAATCGAAACATTTGCATACTTTTCTCTCACCGAAATTAGCTCGCACAGAGCAGTGATCAGAAAACTACTTACAGTTCTGTACTTATAGGGGGGATTTATCGTACGCATGCAAATAAAAGAAAACGCCCAATAACTTCGCTAAACCAATCAACAGCTTAACCGTTTTCTGTCCCAATATCTCTATCTCTGTCTCTTTTCCCACCCAGATGTTTACAGCAGGATTAAACTAGGTTGAGATAGTATAGCACGAATCTTCCCGTCACTGTTTACTTCTCACTTCATTACGTTTCATATTTTGGGCACGGTGGTCGATGTACGATGCAGTAGGGACACTTTTCCGTTCGGCCTTACAGATGGCGGCGGTAAGCGGGTGGAAGCGGTGTCCTGGTAACATGACGGATCCCATATCACACATCAGATATAGCCACCCTTAGTAATTCTTCACCCCATCCCTTCCTTCCGGAGGTTCAGAGGACACAATAAGGCTCATGTATGCATTTATGCTTTACTTTTTTTTAAAAGAAGAATTGTCAAGTTGTTAAAAGTGAGTTATGTTTTATATAAATATGAGTAGCTGGCATGCTTAATATGTAAGATTGCTCACTCAGACTGGTCGATGTTCACCATTTCCTCCAAAAGCGCTTTTCGGTCTTTGCTTCAGACCGTCTTCAATGTTACTGCTCCATCTACTGTAGGAGGACGTCCACTTGACTCTCCAAGAAAGTTATGGCTCCTCCCCTTGAAGATCTCCTGATTTTAATAACAAATTTAGGAACTGGAACATTGGAGCTGGACACAGATGATTGGTTGTCACCTTTGTTATTAACAGGTTGGAGTTGCTTCGTCTCTGAATGTGAAGAAGATAAACTGTTGAATGTTTGCTGTGGCAAATATACTTCCTCTTCTGTCTCAGTTTCTGGAACAATATCCTGATAACCAGTAGTCTGTTGAAGTAGATGTACTTTCTCATCCATCTGCTTCCTGGGTAACCTACATTGGTTGAAATCTGGGTTAAATTTAACTTGATCTATATTATTCAAAGTAGTGGGTTGAGCTACATCGGTGTTGGCTTGATTAACTTGTTTAATAAATTGTAGAACACTATTCAATGCTGGTATATCAAAATACAAAATATTTTCATTTTCACTATTTGGAATATAATTTTTTTCTCCAAATATTCAGTTCATTAACAGCTTGTACATGTTTTAATAGTTTTATACTTTTACCAATTTCATGGTTGCATTTCCAGAAGTGATTGGCAACTGCTCATTTTTCTATTTGTTTAAGTTTTATGTTTCTCAAGTGTTCCATTTGACGAGTTTTAAGACTTCTCTTAGTTCTTCCAATATAGTATGATTCACAGTTGTTACACGGTATTTTGTATACTCCGGATAATTTTAATTTATCGATGGTGTTGCTTAAAGGTTTCTTAAGTAAATTCTTGAAACTGAAGTTGTTCTTTGGAGCTAATTTTACTGCCGGTGTCCATTTGAAGTACAATTTTTTCCGCGTTTTTGGCCGTGGTCGGGAAGCTTAATCTTCGAACAGTCAAAAGGCTTGTAAGAAACTTTACATCACACAACAAGCTTTAGCCGAAGTACTAAAATTATCCTCTACTTCTAACCTCAAAACTCTAAAAGAAAGCTTTTGTCAATAATGAACGAATTAAAACTATCCCATATTTTTACTTTTAAGTGCTACATTACACTTATAAATAGCATAATAAACTAAAAATACTAATACATATTTTAGAAATGGATGATGCAAAGGAAATAAAACATCTGATATGAGTATAGACATTTATAATTCCTTTTTATGTAATGGATGCTTGCATTTTCTGTTCTATCCACAAAATACAACAATAATGAAGAAACGTTCACATACCATTAACCACAAACAATAGAAAAAGCTATTATTTATTTCCAAAATTTCGCACCTAAAAAGATCGTTGTGGACATTATTAAATGTTTGAGAATTTGCAAGATTGGGATTTTTAAAAATATAAAAGTAAACAAGAGCGACGGGATTTCTTTTATAAATGACTAACATTTTTCACTCCCGATGGTGCGCCATACACAGCTATGTTATATAATTTAAAACAAGTAGGTGGGAATTCAGGAATACAGCACATGAAAACTTAGAAATTAAATAACATGACTAAACCATAATCACAAAAATACTGTACCCTTTAGAAAATCTGGAGCACAAAAGCAAGGGCATAGCTATAAATGTACTTAGGAACATGAATAATGTGTTAAATGAAAAATAATAATATTCAGATTTAGTAAGCACACCAATATTCATTAAGCCACAGGATTATACTATGTAACATAATATATGTATTAAAATTCTAATAAGAATGCATGATAAAGGAAAGTGGTCTTGTGTTCCCTTCACGTCCCTTTTGTAGCTGTCCGTCCCCAAATCTCTTTTGTCAGTCATGAATATCAAAATAGTTGTTTTAGTTTAGACGGCCAGAGGCCACAGGAGGTATGCATATAGGGATTCCTCTTGGGACAGCGCATAGAAAAGAGAACTGCGTCGCACTGGGGAGTTGGTTACTTGCTGGGATGATGCAATTCAAATGTTGAACCACCCCAACGTATTCCTCAGAGCCTCATGCTAATATAAAAACGATATGACTGATCTCACAACTAATGTAAGTATATGACTGCGTTTCAGGCTGATATATAAGTTGTTGCCGAGAAAACAATTAATGCTCCTCCACATGGAATCGGCCTGGATTACATATTGAGTTTAATGTTTTATTGTTTACATTTTATGCACTTGTGATTGATTTTAAAATTAAGCACATCCAGCTTCTCTGCATTGTTATGCGTTTAAACGTTCGAATTTTGTCATTGCTACTGTATTTTAGCACAACTTTCCATGAATTCATAAAAAAGACCTTTAAAAGTAATTTTTCACAATTATGAAGCAGCTATTATTATTAAAATAATCTAAACAAACAATTTCCGAAATAACTTTAAGCAGATACTACGCTGAAATTCACTGAACCTAGTACCATAATTTCAAAACAGTAATGTCAGGAACAAGTTTCCGAAATTGCTGGACATCGTTGTGCTTCAGTATTATTAAATACTGGTTGAACGAAAGCTAATATTACATTTATTAAATATGTATTTACTATATAAAGTGTAATTTCACACTAATTATTTTTATTGCTTTTCGCGTGTAGGTAAATTGCATGCAAGAGTTTCTGTAGACAGGTTTTATAGGATCGATTCCATTCTTCATTGGACGGATAACCTCGCATCCATCCAGCACGAAGGATCATATCTAACCTCAGACAATCAGAGATATTAGAATATCTTCCATACGTAGAGCAAATCACGTGATAGCTGCTGTTTTAGCTTTCTTGCTGTGAACAACTTAGTTGCGATAGCAATCTAATTAGAAAATGGACTGTAGTTATATTCAACATCGTCGGATGTGATGATTCTTAGGATTACTCAATATTGAATTGTACAATAGAAGAGAAAATATCCATTTGGTTTCTTTTGAAGTGTGCGTACAATTAAATGTGCTTAATTGTATGATAAACACCAAAATTGCTATTAGAAGATGTAACAGCATATTTTAAAAATATTCTCTAACACTAAAATACAGTTTAAATTAATAACCTTTTCGAAATTTTGGTTTTACTAAAATATTTCTTCTACGATTCTGTTTGAAATACTACATATAAATATTAAATTTATACATTAAAAATAAAATGCATATCTTGAATTTTCTAGAAATAACACGTGGAGAGTTCTTCATTTGAAAGGAGGTTATAATCTTGTACAACTTAACGCAATTTACGAAAGAGTACCGCTCAAAAATATAAGTACAAAATAGTATATATTGCGACACGAATATGTTAAGTACTTTATACGAAACGAGGAAAGGTTTGAAAAAACAACGCGCTTGCGCCGAGTTATTTTAATTTCCGAGATTCTTTTATGTGCTTACTACATGTGCATTTCATACCATTTTTTGCAATATGTGTATTTATATCAATCTGAATTTTATTAATTAAGATATTAGCTGAAATATTAATACATATAATTGAAGATAAATGTTAGATTTTAGAACGTGCATCGTCTATATGTGTTGCTATGGAGAAATAATAAATGTAGTTGGTCCTGTTGCCATACATGCAGGATGGAAATCTAGTACGGCAGAGGTAAACTGAAGTTTGCTGACAATATGTTGTACAGTGCGAATGTTAGTGAAGGAATTTCAGCAGAGACAGCCGAACCGTCCTCTTCTGGTGAAATATATAAACCAAGTGTAAATGTAAAGAGCAGGGGTGGAGGTGGTGCAATGGCATTCAATTATTGTATAAATTTTAATATCACATTCAATATTGAAAAATAAATGTTTTTACCTACCGCACTGGTGCTTTTGGTGATTTTTTAATGTACTGAGGTTTATTTTGTTTTCATAGAAACTAAATTGCAGGTGGGAATGTCAACTTACGATGCATGGCAATAATACCGTTAAGTGTGGAATATTAGTTACATAGTGCAAAAATATGTGTTTGTTGTATCAGCTATTTGGATATATTTGTTGTAAAAAGTGTGTAATTTTGGAACACTTTGTCATACTTTAAATATGCCCTGTAGATGTTCAGCTCTTTCTTCCAATTTTAGGGAAAGAATATGCAGTTTTAAAGTCAGCTGATGCCCTTTGCATCTATAACTAATTAGCTATTTATGCAAATGCATCTTCATTAAAATGACGTGTATATAAAAATAAGTTTTCGTAAGACTAGTTTAATACCACATTAATATAGTGTCGGGAAAGTGTGTGTATGTAATATATTACATATTGTTTTGTAAAGCTCTAACTTCTATTAAATGGGTATTTTAGGGTGAGACACGTTAAAGTAACAAAAAGGAATTAAGCTGGAAGCGTTCATAACGGTCTCTTAGGTAGTTATCTGAGAAGCACCATGTTCAGCAAACGACCACTAATCTGATCCAATCAGAAATCAATAACTGTCAGGTCAGCGGTGACAGGTCGCCTGAAATGTGTGGGGCTCAGCCCGTCCTCTCACTCCTCCATTTAATGGGCAGTTAAATCCTCCTACTCAATAAAATGCTTGTAATGATATGAGCTTAATCACACTTTTTCCCGATGTTAAACGTATTTATTTATAGCTTAAACGTCATTTCAGGTTAAATTTGTTTGTGATCTCTTAAGCCTAGGTATACAAATTAATAAAAAAAATTAGATATAATTTTCAAGATTGTGGGTTAAAACTTTTGATGTATCATTTATTACTGATAAATTTAAGTATCATACAGCCTTAGATAAGCGATTCTTAGATACTTTGTATAAAATTTCGATACAATGGGTTCTTAACAAAGGCTTTTTTTTTAATTTACGTCCTACAACGTTAAGTCATATCGAACGTGAAATGATGCTCAAGTGAGCCCAGGGTCCATAGAGCTAGGAGTTAACCGACATTCGTATTTCAGGATAAGGGAAAACCCCGTAAAAACCTTATCCAGGTAACTCACCCATAAAAAACCTTATCCAGGTAACTCGCCCTGACTGAGATTCGAACCCGGGACCTCTTGAACGTGAGGCAGACACTACCACCACGCTACCGAGGCGGGCGTTCTTAACGAAGTAACCAAAATGGAGAGCCAAGATCTTTGACGTACAGTCTCGTGCACGGGAGGTTTAAATAGGCCCATTCCCCCAATGATAAGGCTATTCAAAGAAGGATTATTAAAGGTTTCACTATGTGAGATCACCTGTAGCAAAATTTTCTAAGATGAGTGTTGATAAAATATTCATATGTCCAAAATTATCATTGAATTAATTTTGTAATTTTAATTGATCTATTAATTTGGTTTTTGCTTGTATATAGCGATAATCAGCTCAAAGTCTTGCTGATGCAATTAATCTGCAATAATTAGAATTTTCTTTGTACCAGTTTGCATACATTCGGAGCATGAAATTCTTGTTTCAGAATCGTTGTACAAGCTGCTCGTAATTATATAACAGATGTCTCACTTTAAATACTTTGACAATCCTTTATAACAGAGATGTTTACCTGAGCTTATGGCACATACAGGGCGAGTCCAGTGTATGTATAGTCTCTTCAGATATAGGAACGATCGTAGCGCTGGTCACCTAAAGGTCAATACGTCTCAAAGCTCTGTCGAATAATATAGCCTGACCGTGACAAGGTACATCGAGAGGAAACAAAACAGTTGCGTTATACTACACCTTGATCTTGCGTCTGCAAGACAATGCTTCACTAATTTATAGAATATAATTTTAGCCCGCCTCGGTAGCGTAGATGGTAGCGTGTCTGCCTCACGTTCAAGAGGTCTCGAGTCCGAATCTCCATTAGGGTGAGTTATCTGGAGAAGGTTTTTCAGGTTTTTTTTTTCTTATCCTGATAGAGGAATGTTAGGTAACTCTAAACTCCATGGACCGCAGACTCATTTGAGCATAATTTCACCCATTTCATTAAGCATCTGATGACTTAACGTTGAAGGACGTAAATTACAAAAAAAAAAAAAAAAAAAAAAAAAAAAAAAAAATTACCGTTTTCCCTAGTACGTTGTTTTGGGCGTTTGCTTCTAGTGGCAGTTGCTTGCACATTTGATGGCGGTGCTGTACATCTGACGTCATTCATACTCTGCGTCCAACTACCTTGTATCGCATGCGAGCGCACATCCATCCGGCCTATACTCATTACCCTTAAACCCCGTAATTATATATTGGCATTTGAGAAAGGTAAATTCACTATTTTAGAGTGTAAGTAAGGAGCAGATTCATATTAAATATATTTATTTTGCATGTATTCTTATGAAAATTCAAATTTAAAACCAATATGTCTCTTTAAAGTTTGTTAATGGATATTAAATAATTAAAATGAGAAACTCCCAGGAGTTCTAGAGCAGTGTTACAGGGATATCTTGATATAGGACACCCATCATGATAACAATTCATTCTAACATTCTCATTGATAATGTGTGTATATATAACTATATATAGTTTGTATTATATAGATGCAAAGAGGAAATGAAAAGAAAGAACGAAAGAAGAAAACAGAAAATAAAAGAAAGATAGGCGCGTTAGAACTGCCCATTATTTAACAATATTACACTTTTAATGGTATTCGGTATAAAGGAATATTATTATTTATTTTTGAAGCAGATTACAGCATAAAAAACAAGAGGAATAAAACAAAGAAAGCTGAAGAATGAGAGGGCATGCTCAAGAACAATAGCATATGTAAATTAACAGTGCTATTTACAAATTAACTGTACGGATAAAGAGAAGCCATTTTAATGGGATAATGTAATTATTAGTAATATGTACCATTTGTGAGCACGCCTCTTTAACACCTGATGAAATCTTTTTGTGGCAAAAAAAAAAACTTCGCTTGCATTACGGATAAGAGGAATATCGGCACTGCCGGGTTTTAATTAACAAAAACTCGCCTTAATTTCGAGAACCATTAAATGTTTCCCATGAAGCCCGAGCATGTTTTGCATGGCTTCTCTTAGTTTTTGCCCTTAGGAACGTCAGATGAGGAAACTGATTTCCCTTGGTTCTAGAATGTAATGTATGAAATAGGGAAAACCGAAAGTTCAAACCACAGGCAGTTAATTAAAACTGCAGTGTTCCATTAGTGACTAGTACTTCTAATGCATTTTCTGCATTTCAAGCAAATGTTCTCTGCATTCTACTAGACTTTTACCTGCTTTACTCAAAGCAGTGTTAATATAATTCCGTACTTGTTGTTTTTTCTTCTGATCCGCAATTTTATTGTGTAAGTAATATTGGTAGAAAATTTTAAATCTGCGAGAAAATAAATTGAAAAGATATAACAAATTAAAAGCCAACATGAAATGCGTTGAATTCATCTACATCTTTAACTATATGTGGCAGCTTACATTGGCAAGTAATTTCATTTGTTGCATACGTACCGTATTTCTATTTATTTGATGTCCGATAAAATCCCGGACAGGATGTAATTTAATTATGCTGTATTTGAATGGCAGTGCCATTTTTACAAGCGTTACCTGTAATGGAAAATGCGCGTTTACAGCGAGTGTTGCTGCTGGCTTTATTTTATTTATTTTTAATGCAAACAGCTTCTGTCACCTTGCATTTAAAAACTCAGTTAACAGAACGAGGTGTTTTGTTTTCGTTATTGCTGTTCGATAACGTTCCTGTTCTGCTGTGTTACATTAATGGATTTTTAGATATATAATCTGTCCTTTCGATATTGTTTCTCGTTGCTCTCTACTAAACATTTCCAATTCTTTTATTTATTTACGCATTGTGTATATACTCGTTTGTTTATTCACTCGTTTCCTTGTTTCTTTATTTCTTTATTTTTGTGAGGTCATTTAGCAATAAAAAGTTTACAGATGGCATGGTTACGTAAAAGAGCAGATACAAAATGAATCCAATACATCATAATTGAATGACATCATCAAAAAGAAAGAGTCAAATTATAAATAGAGAGAGAAGGGGGTAAGTATGGAAAAATATGATATTTTACATTCACGTGAACTTCTCTACCCGTTTTTCAGCAAACCATTATTACAAATGCTGTTTTTCTAACAACTTCCTTTCAATCAAGATGAAAATTGGTAGATTTTTAATATTTCCTTATAAGTATGCGAGTAATAGAAAAATACAGCAGGTTTCAATCAATAGCCAAATCTTTTAGGACCTGGTCGCTATGTGATGGTTTTGATATGTCATTCTCGTTGCACAGCCAGGAGGGGGGGGGGAAACGAATAACGAATCTAGATTTCAGAAAGGTATAAGTACCTGTAAATTCACTCCAATAATATGAAATATGCAAAGGTAGAGTCAGACTGAAACGTTGAATGCCATAGCGGGGATTTGAACCACGGATCTTCTGGTTGCCGTCCAGCCGCTCTAACCCTTGAGCTACTATGGCTAACGTGTCGACATGACATTAAATTCTCCAACTGACTCGTATTTTTCCCGATAAACCACTTAAAAGTTCTCATAAACACACGAGACAACTATCTTAATGGCGACTTGTATAAGTACTTTAAGGCCCGGGCTTTATAGTTAACCTCTATTAGGTCAATTAATGGAAATTAATTGTTCTTTCATACTGGCCGTGTGTAGGCTAAAGTATGGAAAGGTAGAGTCAGACCAGAAGATCCGTGGTTCAAATCCCGGCTATGGCATTGAATTTTTCAATCTGTCTGCCTTTCCATACTTTAGCCTACACACGGCCAGTGTGAAAGAACAATTAATTTCCAATAAGAAACATGGTTAACTACACAAAATATATATGTGACATTACTCGTGAGATTGAAGGAGATCTACATTTTAGTTCTGTAATAACATTCTTTCTTTTCCAGTTCTGGAAATGTCATGGAGAGAGTTTCAGAGTTTATTCTCAAAAAATGTAAGATACCGCTTAATTTTTCATTAAAATGTCTTAAACATGCGATATTTTAATGAAAATTGTAAGAGCTGTTTTTCAAGAAAATAAAGATTTTCCAAAAATGTTGCATATAAAGGGTAGTTGGAAGTGCGAGATCTTGGGAGGGTGATTCTGCTTATTCCAGCTAAATAGTGTAAGGGGGAAAAGCTGGAGATTATGTTTCTTATTTTATTAGTATCTCTTTCAATAATTCTAGCTACAGCTTTAAATCGGCAATTCCGTCTGACTAGGAGTGGTAAGAGTATTTTATTTGCGCTTAGAACAGGGTAAGAAAGCAGTGAAACTATCCTAAAATCTAACTGAAATCTGTAAAATACCTAAAAGGTAAAGAATATAGTGCCTCGTTTGAAGCATAAATAAGTATATTAAGAGGTATTAAAATGAAAAAAATAGACTTTCTCGTTCGCCAAGGGATGTTGTCAAAAACTATTCAATGAAATAAATGTTATTATTCGTATAAAATAAAATTAATATAAATTTAGGCATTAGCCTGTCCGGTCTCATATTTCTTGAAGCCATATTTATCTTCCTTCTCTAGGTATACAATTAAGAGCCTGTTTTGGTATTCTTTCTTCTGTCATCCGATGGAGGTATTCATTGCATTTGTTTCTATATCTTTGTATTTCCTCTATTAATAGTTGCACCCCCAATTCTTCTCTGATTACTTCATTACTAGTATGGTCTTCAATCGTACATCCCTTATCTGATCTTTAATATATCATTCAGGCCACTTGTATCCTACTTTTTATCACGGTCCATGCCTCACTTCCATAATTCAGTACATTTCTTTATAAAGCATTCTTTTGTGTTTCTTTTCTTACTTTATTTTTAAGAGTTCTCTTAATTGTCCCATTATTTGCTTCCAGTTTTTGTACTTTATTTCTTAGACCTTGATCTAATTTGCAGGTTACATCGCAGCCCAGATACTGAAAATGTGATACCTGCTCTGCTATATTATCCTCTATTACAGTTTTTGTTCTTATCGGATTGCTTCCCTGGAACGTCATTACTTTTGCTTTTCTCTTTGATATCACCATATCATATCCCTTACAAACTTCTTTAATTTGTATATTGCCTTCTGTAATCTATCTTCCTTGTCGAAAATTAAAACTAAAACATCAGCAGATAGAAGGGCATTTAATGCTCTTCCTTTTCCTAACTTAATACCCTCATTTACCATATTTTTTCATTGTATGAGAATTTCATCTATACATACATATTAAACAAACTTGGAGATAGAGTACATCCTTGTTCAATCCTTTATTTATTTTTTTATTCTTCCTTCCATTTCCGTTACCGTTTTCGTACTTTATATAAGCTTTTAATAATTCTAACCAAGTGCTGTGGATATCCTTTTTAAGCAATATATCCCATAACAATAATTGTACCTTGTTACAAGCTTTTTCTGACTCTACAAATGCTAAATGAAATATGTGTGCTTTTGACTCATATTTGCAAAATATGATTTGACATTTTAGGCAAATGTAATGGAGAGATATCTTTTGGGGTCAGAGAGATAGTGCAAAATCAATTGGAAAAATTAAGACGCAGTTAATAAAACAATAAGGAAATCTCAGAAACTTAAATGACTTCAGTATGGTCCCTGGTAGTGTAAGTATTTACAAGCTGTCACAAACCATTGCGGGTGAACTATCTTTCAAATACTGTATATTAGATTATTTATTATTGTTTGTTGAGAATGAACTAGAGAAAATTTCTTTGCACTTGTTGGCACTTTTGTCATTCGGGGATCAAGGTGGAAGAAAAATATTCACTGAGCTAAAATTACATATATATTATCTGCTATTGTTATTTTCAACAAGCAGCCTTTGTGTGGCTCCTTGCATTGCAGACTATTCTCCTCTAAAAATGTTTCAAAAGCACCGCATTTTAACAGACACATTAAGAAACAGAGAACGTGCCATTTATTCTCAAGAGGCATGCCCTTCCAAGCTTTTATGAAATACCCCTTCACGTTTGCGTTCCAGAGGCGGAAAATATATTGTCCTCACTTATGTGTTCCGCAGGGTGAATTTGTCTAAGGCACAAAAAGCAAGCTCCGTTTTTATATCAGGTTGTTGTTACTGGAACACTGCATAAACAAGAAGTACGTTAGCTGAATGAGGTTCGTCCTAAGGATGTCAGTCATAAAACCCGGAGTTACTCTCTGCTTGGCCTGATTCACTGATCTTTACTTATTCTAGTAAAAATAGACTTTGATTAATCACAATCCTTACTTTTAAGAGAAGCACCAACCATTTAGTGTGTATCAAGTAAATTTCCGGCTGTGTGCCTTAAAATAACGAAAACATTTCACTAATTCCTCTTTTCAGTGGTGAGAACACTGAATTAGATTTCTGAATCACAATATTTATTTGTCAATATAAAAGTAATTTTAAATATATTCTGATTCTAAACGAAAAATCTAAATATGATTAAATAAGATTCACTACGCGTTATTTGTATAACCCTCCTACAAATGTTTATAAAAGTTATTCTTTTTACTTTAGGCTCCGTTACTCATTACGTTATTGGCACATGCTGTTTATAGAACGGTGAAGGGATAGACAAATGATTAAAAAGCGAGTCACTATACGCTTATTTTGAAATTCTAATGATATTACGGGAAATAAAGCATTTAAAACATTTAAAATATGAAGCCAACACAAAAAGTAATGAAAATCGCGGAAGTTTGTAATGCTACAAAACATCAGGTGTTGTAACAGATCTACATTGGGATGTAGTAAGCTTTTAACTAATATAATTTAATAGCTATATAAAAATAAACAAAAATAACTCAGGATGAAAAGTAATTCACAGTTTATTTTCAGAAAATTCAAAATATAAATTTCATAATCATACAAAAGGCTTAAGTATGTGTCACTTTTATTTAAACTTATTACAGGCATTTTGAAATATTTAAAAGTAAGGAAATACTCAGCTTGCAAAGTAACTGGAAGAACTTTTTTTAATCTTAGTATCATAATCATTAAAATTTCTCCGTCTCTCTTCCTGTCAAACACACATTCACAGACGCACGCACATACGCACACACAACTCGTTCTAAAGATTCTTTGCTATCAGTGAACCTCAAAATATAATTCCTGATGATGCTGAATGTACATATGATAGAAAAAGTAAGAACGGAATAGTATAAAATAGTTTTATTAGCTCTCTCTCTCTCTCTCTCTTTCTCTGCCCATTACAGCGATTCACAAAATTTTATTTTTTACAAAGGATTTTAGCTCTAATTGGTATTTTGTCTCCTGTTTATGAGTCTGATGCAGATTCTATGTACCATGAAATTATTTTATAGAATTTAAACGTAATCGTTTAGTTAACTTATAATTTATAGATAAGGAATTAAGTGCATATACCACAGCTATCTTAATTTCATTTAAATTCAGCAAACAATTTATTTTATTCTTTTGTCAAATTATAATTGATTTCAATTCATGGGAATTCCAAGATGCGCGTTCCGTGACTTAAACTCGGTTCTTTTTGCTTTAATGCTGCCTGATATGTGGCGAGTTCAAATTGTCCTTTTTATACACCAGCAAGTCAGCCAATATCACAAAATCCCAGCTACGCCTTTTTGTCTCTTTAGTGTCTTGGTAGAATCACTCCTCATGTTCCATTGCAATCTCCAGATTTTCTGAGAAAATGTAAGACTATGAAGAAAATGCAACTCCACGCTCGTCTTACAACCCACATATTTCATAACCATCAGCGTATCTTCCTCACATTGCTATTAATCTAGTGGTTCCTGTTCTGCGAAACCCCTTTCATCACATTCTTAAATCCTATCTAAGCTAGTTGCTGCTTTCAGGTCATGAAATCCTCAAATCATTTGCCCATCATAAAGTTCCTAAAAAACATTCCTTTTACAGTTTAGTATCACACAGAAAGAAGAATTTCTGAGTTATATACTTAAAACATTCACCAACTGTATTCAGGCTCTTCACACGAGTTTTGTATAAAGATGTGGAAGAATGATTTTTCCCGTTTCACCAAAGAAAACTGCTTTAACTTCCTTTACCACAGCATCTATTGTCCTAGCTGGCCAATCCTTTCTAGCCCAATGTAAATTATATCCACGAGTAACCCTTAATCAGAGAAGCAAGATGTGCTCTCTCTCTCTCTCTCTCTCTCTCTCTCTCTCTCTCTCTCTCTCTCTCTCTCTCTCTCTCTCTCTCTCTCTCTCTCTCTCTCTCTCTCTCTCTCTCTCTCTCTCTCTCTCTCTCTCTCTCTCTGTCTCTCTTTCTTATCGTCCTTTAATCTCTTAAGCCATATCGGACGACGAATGTAATGGGTGAACTGACGCTCAAATGAGCCCAGGATCCATAGAGCTTAAAGTTACCCAACATTCATCTTTCAGGATAAGGGTAAACCCTGGAAAAGATCTTATCCAGACAACTCACCTTGACTGAGATTTGAACTCGGAACCTCCTGTACATAGGTGAGGAATACACGCGACCAACACATACTACATTTGTGCTCCAAATATTTAATTACCATTAATAGTACCCAATTGCATAGGTATCATAGTTTTCGATGAAAATGTAAGAATCTCTTACTGGTATCAAACCATAATTATTGTTAATGTGTAGGATATAGCTTTAATAATGTTTTTGATTCTATGAATAAATAGACTCCATTCATTCTTGTATGTTATTCTATACTACTGCTTCGATTTTATTACAGTAAACAAGAGGTCCCAGCTTCAGTGAAATACCCACAAAGCTTCTCTTCTTTTGTTCAATGCCAGGAGCTTATTGTATTAGAAGTAGCAGTCATGCCTCCTTCAAATTAGAACCCAACATTTGTGACAACTCCTTCGAGGAACCTATGCCCTTGAGTTCACCTTGGATATACAACTTCGTTTTCAGCTCTTGTGTGTATCGACATTTTATTGCATCTGCAGAGTCAGATGACGAAGACGACGATCATGGTGATGATGATTGTTTACGTCCTCCAGTGTTGTCATATCGGACGATGAATGAAATGGGTAAAATGCTACTCAAATGAGTCCGGGTTCATAGAGCTTAGAGCTACCCGACATTCGTCTTTCAGGATAAAAACCTTATCCAGGTAACTCACCCAAACCGAGATTCGAACTCTGGACCTCTTGAACGTGAGGCAGGCACGCTACCATCTACGCTACCGAGGTGGGCAATGATGATGACGATGACGATGATGATGTTGAGTTTAGGGTTTCACATGAGAAGGGTTTAGAAAAGTATTGCAGGTTGATGGCTGATTTCAGATTTTGTTATAGAATGCTTATAATGCTTTAGTCAAAAAAATCAACGATGTGGCATGTTCTTGCCATATCATCGAAATTCCAAGTTTGGCTTCTTCTAGGTCCACTTTCTTAATCCTTTAACACGCGTATGTCGCACAGCGTTTGGCTCAAATACTTTGGGTTTTCTCGATGCGAAACAAGCTATGTACGCTTTTTGCTGTAATGAAATTACGTTCTATCTTCTTGATTTGAAAGAGAAAAAGCCGCTAATAAAAGAAATAGAGTTGGGGCTGTTCACTCACTACCTCGAAGAGCTCGCCATTTTAGGAGCATATATATTACATATCTAGATCACACTTCTTAAAAGCGAAACTTACAAACGATTCAGTGTTCCTGAGTGAACATAATCATCGCATAATATAAATATTACACTGGCTGGTGATTTTAATTACTGTAACGCACATTATATTCAACGCTGAACTTGTGGCGCACGAATTTACAGGAGTAACATAAAACTGTGAGTGTTATAGAAAATCCGATTCTATATTCTTAATTTACTTTTTTAGACAGATGACGTTAAAATCGCGAGCTTTGGACATCTGTGAGTAGTCTTACAAGAAGATAATTCCGCCACGCAGTGTTAAAAAAGATTTAGCACTCCAATGTAGCGAAATTTCTTGTGTAATGTAACAAATGGCTCAATCAGGTAGGCCGTGTTCGTATCGATCGCAGGCTACGGTATCGTAGTGTAAATCGGCGGAGATTATTTCAAATTCAAACAATGACCCCGTAATAGTCTAACTAACACTTCAATTCCTACTTCCTCTACATAAGGAATAAGCATTTCAAATTGCAGTGATTGCACTATAAACATCACAATTGATTGTTTCATTTCCTCCTTTATGTAAGATTTTATATAGAATGTTTCGTCATATTGCCAACATTGATGTTAAGCAAGGCAATAATTGAACACCGCAGAATGTTAAAATTCAGGTCTCCGAAATAGGTAACACAAACTATTTCTTATCTACAATAAAGTCATAAATATTCAGTGCTGTCTCAAAAATACTATATGCCACTCATGTAATTTTCATGCCACTCTTGTAATTTTATTCTATTCGCAGGGATTACTCCACTCGCTTTCGCCCTTTTCGCAAGCTATCCTGCTCACAGGACAAACTTCTCCTTCTCCCACTTGTATCATAAATAACTATTAAAAGGCTATTTTCATGCAAATTTACGAAATATAACTACCCGTGTCACTTTAGAACCATTTTGACAAACATTTTCTGGGATATGCTGAAATATTCGCGTTGTATCTTTGGAAAATGATGAATTTAAATACCAAGGTTAGCATTTATCTGAGTTTCGTTTCGGAGTTTTTTGTTGATCGTACGCACAAGTGTACGCTCGCTGGCACAAGCATATAGTGTCGCGGCAACGGACATAAAAAGTTTCGGCGCAAATAGATAACAGGCGGATAGTGTTTCACGGAGATAAAGAGCTTGCGTAAGCAGATAAACATAGCACCGTAGATAAAGGTCTGCCGAAACAAACAAACTGAGGTAAATGGAAATTTCTGGTGACATCTTGATTCGGTTTCTTTATTGTTCTGGAACAGACTGGAATTATCAAATGAGGTATTTAAGGAAGCGACGACTCGCCAGGAGTGGAGTCATAAGCAGTAAACAGCTGTAGAGTGTTGTTGTAACGAGAGCTGATGTAATCAGAACGCTGTTTGTTATTGCCATCTACCTTGGTAGATTGTGTTGTGTATGTGACGTAATGTTGTTACATGAGGATTGAACAGTGTATTTCTACGGAATATCTGCAACTTGGACTTTTAATTCTACGAACCCACTAAGTTACATAACATTTATTTTTCTCCTAAATGTGCTTTTCTTAATTGAGAGAATCTCAAATACCTGTGGAATCCCAATATTACATTTTTGGTGAAATGTAATACCTTATCTATATATAGTAAAACCTCAATAAAACGGAACGCAATGGTTCCGGCATTTATTTTCCATTTACACAGGTTTCCGTCTTACAGAGGGTTGTGTTTGAATACAAAGAAATTACAGAAACTATAGCTGCACAGATATACAATAAAGGCATTATATAGAATGAAGTGTAAATAATAATAGGCTGATGCGTATTATGTACTATTTCTATTGCAGTTTATCGCTTAGTTTCTCTGATTCGATTTTTCCTTTCCAATCTGCAACTATCTGCATATCAACATCATTTGCTTCACCACACACTGCGTCCAAAACAATGTTATGGCAATGTTTAAAACTCTCAAGCTATCCTTTGGAAACTCTGAAATTGTATTTACCTAATTTGTTTGCTGTCTTTTAAGCTTGAGTCTGAAGCAGTGTCCATAAATGGGAAACCACTAGAACACAGAACGATTTAGCTCGTCATACTTTGTAGATTTTGTGATCTTTATCACATACCCTGCTGTTCCCTTTAACCATTCGTCTTTAATTTAATTATTTCAAAATCTCATAAACCTAAGTTGTTCCCACTTTAAACAACACAGTCAATTGTTTAGCTGGATGCTTTGTGTACATACAAATAATTTTTTAAAAGATTACCAAAGTTTACATTTTCCTCCACTCGTACTTGACCACTTGTAAGAATGATACTGGGAATAAATACACTGCAAAACAGCGTACCCTTGCCATGTGTGTTGGAAGAGAGTTGAGAGACCTAATGAAGGATTACAGTTCGTGACTTTTTGGCTACGGAACTTCAATTTAAGTATAGTCACCCTCACCTTTTAAAATACGTACGTTGTAGCCCATTACACAAAAATCCGTTTTAATCAGGTTATATACGCAGACGGTTTCCGAAACAATTTCCGTTTTCGCGTTAGGCAGTTTTCCGGCTTTACATGGGAAATAGCTTCGATCTGAAATTTCTTTTCCGTTTCTCCAGGTTTTCGGCAAATAAGGAGTCCGTTTTAGGCAGGATTTACTGTACTAGATACGATCAGTATAATTCGTGAACAGTTCACATTAAGTGACGATCTTCCAGTTTAAGTGGGGCGTATTTAAAGGTCACGAGCCAAACGTTTTTAAGGTTTTATCCAACTTTAGAAGTAAAATTGAGCATTCTAGCTTTACCATAAATTCTTATTTAGACAAAATTATGATTCTTGAAATTTTCTAATTAAATTATAAGCATAGGAGTTAAGTCAAATCACAAAAATGGACAAACTAAGCTCTCTCTAAGTTATGGATCTTATGTTAAATACAATTTCGATAACTGTTTTCAAATATTCTCTGATGCTTTTTCAAAACTATCACGTACTCTGACCAGCAGACAAAGCTGCAGTTGTTATTCCTTTGTTTTCCTGATAATACTGTGTTGCATGAATATAAGTTTTCAATGCGTTAAAATTGTTTGCATTTTCTGTGTGGAATAAAGTACATACTATCGTGTTATTAAGCCATTATGACTATGGAACATTCTCTGACATGATTCATATTTTGAAATATCGTATAAACGGCACTAACATTTAGACGGATGTACAAATTAAGTTACAGCTACTGTAACTGATACAAACTGTTGCCTAAATCTCTAAGTTCAGCAATAATTCTGAATAACTAAACCTTATTGGTATTTATTTGAAAGACTGTTAATGAATCAAAAATAGTTGTAGCCTGGTGCACGTACAACTACCAACATTTCAAACTTGAATTGTGTCTGTCAATGTCAGAGTTATTAAATAATTCTGGTTATTGCAAACACTTCGAGCTATCACTGCGATGGATGGTGTACACCAGCGTGTTGAACAAAACAATTACCTTTCCTCTTCTAATTCTGAAATATGTATCTCCCCGCTCTAAAATGTTTTACCCTATGCTTTATAGCCCCATTTTTACTTATGGCTGTACGTATGTCATTCTAGCAATTATCAGAGTTCACTTCACTTCGAGTTTGTCCTTTTATTCTTCATTTAGATGTGGAAATCGACAGCTACATTGTTGAATCCTGAATGGATTTCCATAGTAAAATAAATGCACTGAAATTAAAAGTATGGCTTATATATACTATTTTAGTGGTTAATATATCTTGTACATGTTTGCAACATATACATATTATTTTACATTCCATTAAAAGAGAGAATATGGCATATCTAATTCATAATATATGAACAATTCGGTTACGTTTCATAATTTCTCGTAACAAAAAAAATTACAATCATGAGCTTGAAAACATTGCTAAACATCTGACTTACTGCGTTTCTCTATTCCTTTGTTCTAACTATTCTTAAGAACGCTTATTCCACCTACTTTATGTTATTTGAAATAAAAATTTGCGGAAATTGTTTTATATAAAATTTACTTAAAGTGCAAACGGAATAATGCAACACAATAGGCTCACAGAACAGTTAATTCTTTTAGGAGCTGGCTGTTATGTGATGACTTGAAATTCCGTTCCATGGCATAATCAGGAGAGTAAAACAGCGATTAACGACTTTCACAATGAGAAAGCTATAAGAAATGAAATTCAGTCTAATAACAACTATTAAGTACAAAAACATTTGAGTAGTGCTACATGTTTTAGTAGCAAGATTTTGTCCGTCTTTTATGATTTACCAACTATGCAAAAGTACTTCAGAGACTACTCCTAGAAATTTTAAATATGCCTTTCATTTTAGTGAAAATATCTTAAACATGGCTTATTTAATAAGAATTGTAACAGAATTGTATGAGAAGATCAAAATATTCAAAGACATATTCTTTTCTCTTTTCTCTTTTTGAGAAAAAGATTATTTTTTAAATTTTTCTTTTGCATCTTTGAGGATCCTGAATTTAAATACCACGTTTGGTCTTAAGCAACTGTTTTGTTTTTTATTTATGCCACTCGCACAGACATACAAGCAAAGATATACAAACCTGTTTTATGTATTAATAAGCGAATATCGAAGCATATGTTTTCGGTGAAGTACCTGTCTCAGATGCTTAAGTGGAAATGCAACACTTCTAATTACTGTAAACAGTAGTAAATAAAGTAAAAATAGAATGTAAACCAGAATTGAACGGTAAAGCTGAGTTTATAAGGACTATAAAGTAATAGTTTTTTGTTTGTGTTCTTTAAATGTTCACATCTGAAAATGAAAAGAACTTAATGGCTTCTCATAAATGTTTTTAAATGAAAATTTGTATTTCATGTTTAAAGTCTTGATCAAACATTTCATTTATCTGTACACTAAGCAGCCTAAATTTAAAATTAATTATTAATATTTCCACTAAGTTTCACAAACACATATATATGTCGTATCATGACAATATAATGCACATTAAATAATCTAATATAATATATGTGCCTTAGTCTATTTAGTTTCAGTCTTTCACACAGTTTGTAGCTATTAGGAGACTGAGTTCCATGAGAAATTTATATTGAACATACTAACAGCGTTCCCTTACTAAAAATCACGAACAAAGTTCCAGGGCAGCAGCTTCCTAATTGCAAAAGTTTGCCATTCGTTGCGCACTGCAGCCCCATTAGTCCTTCTAAGAAACTGGAAAACCTGGAAAGGCCAGGAGGAAGAAATAGCATCAGCGTTTTTTATTTATTAATAACGAATTTTCTAATTCGATAGTGTTTAAAATAATAATTAGGAAAATAAAATGAACTGTTCGAAACGAAAGGAAGAAAGTGCTCAATCTACTACTATCGAATATCATGTTTATAAAATAGTGGCGCATGATTGAAAAGTATATAGTAATCCCAGAAAACTACTTCGGCTTCATCTAACCAGGCAAGATATGGACGGACAAGGAGCTATACCTGTAACTAGCTATGACGTCATGCCATTGAAACACATTAATGCAGAAATCCAAAATGAAATGAGGACCCTAAAGTAGAATTATACAATGGAGGTTTGCATATACATTTACAGACCCAAAGGGAGAAATTTAGAAATAGACCTTATGAACGTTCAAAGTGGAGCTGCCATGAGGAAGTTTCCGGAAAACATGGGAGAACTTCTAACTTTAGTAACTGACGTCCCTTCTCTATAATTTAGTTGATCGAGGGCTCGCTGAGCTTATAAGACCGATGACACATGTTCCAGACTTTTAGAGAAATCGCTTCAGTGAAAAACCAGGGTTGTTCACACAGTGGCGTAAATTGAATCCTTTCTCTCTGGATACTTTCTCATTCATTCCCTCTGCCCCTCTTGTTTCTCGGTCTCCGATATCTCAGTAGAGATTTGACAAGCTCTGCTTCACGATTTACTGCGTGGTTTAAATTAAAATTTTAAGAAATCTACAGAGTACGATGTAATAGTTACCATTGTGGCTCTATACCTTACTACTATTCATCAACAAAACGAAAGGGTACCTTAAATTTCAAGCAGTATAGTATGCAACTATTTTCCGATATTCGCTTACCTTTTTTCCGCTCAAAATTGATACCCAAGCAAGATAGACATTCCACCTATAGTGCATATTTTTAATAAAATTTAAATTCACTCCCACGGTAACAACAATCAAATATAGGCCATAAAGCTACCATAGTCATCCCGAAATGCTTCCGTTGACAAAGACAATTGATTTATAATGCCTGATCGCTATAAGTTATATTCATTCATATGCATACCATTTTTTAGTAATTATTTTTAATTTTTTCTTTACATAACTTTCTTCGGTTGTAAAATTGTTGTATTATTACTGTCTTGAGTTGTGGTCGCTTTTCAGTTAAATCAATATGTTTAATCAAATCTAATAATATGAATAGAAATAGGCATTTTAAAGGAGACAAATTTACCTCAAATGCTAACATTAAAGCAAACTAATTTGGTCCTATAGAACGTAGTTTCTTGTCTGGGCCAATTGGTGAATTACCACCTGATGTTTCGCCCGTGACTCCTGGCTAGATTGCAACTGAAGTGGCACTTGACCGATCGACCGAGGTGCTGCCAGGCTATGTACAGCCAAAATGCTGTTACAGACCGCTCAACCTCAATAGGGATTAAGCGCAGATAGATATTTGTTTCGGGAATTTTTAGGTGGAGTTAAGTTCTAAGTGGAAAAATGTTTCTGGGGTAGCATAATGCTTCTCTGGCACTCGGAGGAGCTCCCAAACTACGGGCGACCAGCAGGACAGGAGGGGCGGTTCCTTCCACCCACAAAGTTCTAAGTGGAAAAATGTTTCTGGGGTAGCATAATGCTTCTCTGGCACTCGGTGGAGCACCCGAACTACGGGCGACCAGCAGGACACGAGTGGCGGTTCCTCCCACCCATATATACCTCCGGTGTTCGATCTTCCGGGGTTCCAGGAAGGCGCCTTCGCTTCTATGGTATTTCTGGATGTTAATAAATCCTTTCAGTGATCTCGCACACTGGCCTCCTATCCAAATTCATCCAAATGGGACTGCCCACACAGTTTCTCATTTTATGTAGCTTTTTCAAGCATCGCACCATTAAAGTCACGGAGAAAACATATACGTAAGATTCTTAAGAGACTGAGTTATCATCCATGCTCTTCAGCCTCTACATATCAGATATCCCAACTCAGCCGCATGTCGAAATTGCCCAACATGCCAACGATGTGCTACTTTTCTGCACTGACAAATACATTTTCACTACCTTCAACCCAGTATGCAGACTCCTGCGCCTCATCGAAGAGTAGTGTAAGGGTTGTTGCATATTCGTTAACCCGAAAAAAAGTCACGCCATACTACTTACCTCCGCAGACTGCCCCTATTTTCAATTTCGAAGTCAAAGGTTTGAGAGTGCAAACTCCATGCACTGTCTAGGGGTACTGCTGGTCAGAGGCTTTAATTTTCGCAAGCACATCAGGAACCTCTTGAAAAGGGTAACAGGTGGCAATTTATGGTGGATTCTGGTTCAATGCCTGCTCCTGAATTTGCACCTCCTCCGAGCGTTCATACTCCCACTCATGCTGTACCTGCGAGATCTAGGGTGTGGCTGCTATGGTTACAAGGTATGTAGATAGAGGTCTCTGGTTTATTAGTTCTGTTAGACACTTCTTTCCCGTGAGACTACTTCGTGGAGCCTCATTATGTCATTACCTCGGGAATGATATTAGGCACCGAACTGCAAAATTCTACACTAAATATCCACAAGAATAAAGCACCGTCGTTGGATTTCTTGACAATTGCGAACCCAGAAAGCAGCCGTTTAGGCAATAATGGATCTGCCGCATAACTTGAAGGGAACCGAGGTAAAACCAAAACAAATCCATACACCAGCAAAAGCTGAGTTCCGCATTTAATCCTGCCAAGGGCTGATTTTATCAAAATTTTATCCCCAACCACTTAACATTCAAGTTGATTCGAAACCGCCGGGGTGCAATGAGTTTTACATCCTGTACGAGAGGAATTACACGCTACTTCAATAACCTATTGCCAGCCCCTAAAGAGTCTCGAAACATAAAATCTCTCTGCGCTAAAACCCTACTAAGAGTGGCAACACAGCAAAGGCACTCAGGCAGTACATAGCCTGCCAGCAGCTTGGTCGATCGGTTAATGTTACTCTAGTTGTAAACTAGCCAGTAGCTGTATTTTCTGAAGAAGGCCATGGATAACACGTCAGATGATAGTTCATCGACTGGACCCAGGCCAACAAGACCCGGAAGCTACATTCTATTGGACTGACGCCGGCAGTGAATGCCTAAATATTTATAACAAGCTATTTTGGTATAGTCATGGAAAACCACCCAGTGCCTAAATATATGGAAGGCGGTATGCAGAGTAATTGTTTCTTTATAATCCCTCCAAGCAGAAACTTAAAATCGCCACATCCAATAAGACTTGTAGTTTCCTAATTTGGAAACTTTATTATTTTATGGCAAAACTTTTTAATTTATTGCTTTTTTTAAATTTTCGTCAAATTTCACAAAAGCTTAACAGTGAAATGGTTCTAGGAAGCTTATCTTCCTAAACCTTGTATAAATGTGTAAGCATATTTGAAAGATATATACCTATATTTATATAGAATAATGATCACTTTTTATTATGAGTATAGATGATAAAGTAATTCTACAGCCAACAAGTTACTTAACTACGAGGGCTGTTCAATAAAGATTGATCACTTTTTTTGACAACTTACCTTTACACATCCTCATAATTTCGATGGTCCTTCTTAAAATAGCCTGCCCTGAATGCGATGCACTTGTCCCAGTGTTTCTGCCAGTCTTCAAAGACATGCTGGGAACCATTTTTGAGATTTCCTTCAAAATCGCCTCCGCAGCCTTCACCACTGCTTCTGATGATGGATAATGCCTACCATGAAGGCGTTTCTTCAAGTTAGGGAATAGAAAAAGTCACATGGGGCTAATTCCGGACTATAGAGAGGGTGAGGGATGTACTTCAAGTTGGTTTTCGCAAGATATTCAGCAACAACATTGGCAATATGCGGCCGCACAATATCGTGGTGCAGCATCCAGCTGTCCTCACGGAAATGTGGTCTTTTTTGCACCTGATATGGACTTGCAATGTTTTCAGGACATCCCTGTAGTATTGTCCTGTTACTGGTGTGTGTGCAAGTACAACATGCTGATAAACTATTCCATGGATATCAAGGAATGAGATGACCATAAACTTCTCAGCAGAAACAACCACTTTTGCCTTTTAGGGGGTTGGTGATGAAGGAGATTTCCACACTGAGCTTTGCTGTTTGCTCTCAGGATCAAACTGATGTAGCCAAGTTTCATCAGCAGTGATGACGTTTGAAAGAAACTCTGGATCTTCCTCTAACATCAACTTTAACTGCATGTTACCTCCATTGAAGCGGTAGGCGGTACTAAATATGTCTGAGCTTGCCTGGTTCTCACAGGCGGGAACCAGGAGTACCAACAATGAAACAACTACGGCGTGTGTGTTTCACATTAAGCTAACAGAATATAATAAGATTGAATTTTAGTGCGAAAAATTAAGACGGTAAAAAAATTATGATCATTCTTTATTGAACAGCCCTCGTATTTTATGTTTAATACCGTAATATTTTATTTATATACTACTTGACTAAAGAAAGAAATTTGGTTATTTGATTTGATTCATGTATCATCAAACTGGGAAACTCAATAATTCTAAGAATGAATATTGTCGCTTAGATACACTTCTGTATGCTCTTGACAAAGATTGATTTTATATCTTGCGTTAATTGAAGTAACGTTAATGAACATTGAACTATTAAAAAAATTGGATTAAAAATGTTAGGGCATCGAACGAATTTCATCTTATATATAAGTATACTTTTATATTTCATATAAAATACACAATAATGCAAGCAGATACGCACTTAATCTCAGCACTCGAGTAAATTCTTCTTTCAAACTTTAGGAGATAAATTTAAATTAAATCTTCTGTTTGCTCAGTCGTACCTGCAACAAGAACAACAAGAAACAATAGCATAAATCATTTGGATAGTTATGTGTTAGTACAAACATGAAGTAAAATTTTAATAAAATACTTGATTCAATAAACGAAGATAAAAGTGCAATAAAATATTTAGATACATTTCAAAATAAATTGACTGTACACATACACACAGTAACAAGTAAGCTATGTCATCCAACTTATTAAGAAACCATCCATCTTTAAAAAGGATAAAAGGAAAAATAAACATCTGAAATACAGTTCTCACATAATTATCTCTACTCCTTTACAAATTATTTCTGCAAACGCTTATTCTTTCACCTCCTTCATATTATTCAAGATAAACATTATAGGTAACTGTCTCGTGTTGTGCTGTTTGTTTTCCCTCCGGCACCTTTTTTTCTTTTTCTCGCCTTCCCGGTTCGAGGCGCTGCTGTTTCGGGGGATTGCTATGGCATCCTGCCGTTGCTCTCTGGGAACGCTGCATTTCCCGAATTCTTGTGTGCACTGCCTCGAATCGGGAAGGGAGTTGGTGCTTGGTGCTCGACGGATTTAAGTCTGCGGGTAAGTGCTCCGAGTTTTGGGTTTTGCTAAACATTCTTTGTGTTTAGATGGTCGCCTTTGGTGAGCCGTGATAGTTTTATGGACTCTTCCCTTCAGTTTCGGGATCAGGAGCTTTATTATTTTTCCCCCTTTTTATTTTTCTGGGTCTAAAAACAAAGGGGTGGCTGCTAGCTGCTTATAATTTCTACATCGTTAAATGGGGGACAGAATTTTACTGTCGGCTTACTCTGAGGTCACTTATGTATTCAATGGTTTTGGGATGTTTTTCATGTAACTGTTCTACTCAGTTATTTGTTTTGGTAAATGCTTTCTGTGCAGTTACTGGCTAGCATCATCGGCAATATACATGTTTTCTGGGACCCTGGTTACCCTATAATTTATTATTGATTATTGTTCTTTCAGGAGTAAATGTTCTTTACAGAGTAATTTTATAAAGATTGTGATGCTCGTTGTTTCTTTGTACTATTAAGGGGAGCACATATTGTTAGAAGGAATAAGTTGTTTGTTATAATCAAGGATTGTATTAATGAATTAAAGCATTTGAAATGTTTATTGGGGGCAACATTGAGTCAGTTCTTTGTATGTCGTGTACCCTTGCCTAGACCTCTGAGCTTTAGGGTTTGTAGGGCCTAAATTCCTCACATAATTTTAGCCTGTGTAGGGAGTGTTAAGGTGTGAAGTGCGCGTCATGGGCCGGCCGTCACAGTGTGTAAGGGAATATTTGAATACGGTAGGTGTTAAGCGATAGTCAAATCTTTCAAAGCTGGTCGATAAGTGATACATTTAAAATTCCATTCATGGCTCAGAGCTAATAAAGAACAAGAAGGAATGACGACTTCCCATTTGATAAAAGTGTAAGTGTTGGAAATTATACAAAATTAACAAATAATATCTCTGGAGTAGTTCAGTCCACGAAAACACTGCATATGAAATAAACTGGGTAGGTTAATTCCGTCCTCCAAGTTTGCTGTCCCTCCATTTCATCTCAATTATCATTTCACATCATCTCTCATCTGGTGGTCTCTTTTAGGGTAGAAGTGTCGGCGGGAGATTCGGCGGTGCATGGCGGATGATATGCTCTTGGTAAAACTTTCTCCTCTGGTAGGACGGTCTCCTAATCCGGTCCAATAGGGCCATTTCTGGACCACAGTAATGTGGGATGCTGGTTGTACTGGCCTACCGGGGAGTTGCCAACTAGTAAAATGTAGAGGCCATGCCCTCTGTACTGCCGTAGCTCATTAGGATGGCCATCCTCTGTCTCCCCTCTCCTAATCCTTCCTCCCATGGGTGTCCCGGTAGGATAGGTACAATAGACCAAGTTTGGGACCTCCAACCCAATCCGCTCCATAATGTAGTCCAGTCCTATGCCCTTGATTGGACGCCTCCTGGAAGAAGGACGAGATGAGAGGATACTAAGGTGTTTGAACTGAGGAAAGACGACAGCAGTGCGTAGGGTCCCTAACGGCTACAGAATGACACTCTTATTCGGGCTTACTCAACATCTGAGTATCCTGCTAAAAAAAGCTACACTTCCTATGTATGCAGGAATCTCTCTGCCGACAGCATTTAGAACCCTGCAGCCAGGATAAAAGGCAAGGTAAAATATAAAAAGTAATTCTCTTTCCCATCACTCGTCTAGCAACCCTACGAAACCCCTGTAAAAACCCAAGAAGGTCGATCATCGAAAACATGACCTCCCGAACGTGGGCCACAGACTCAAATCGTTCTTTTCCTTTTTCCATTTATATCCCTCCTTTAATTCCAATGGTCACGGCCGTTCTCCTGTGGAACATATTGAAGGTATTAATGAACTCGTATTCGTTGGTTGTATTTGTTTATTCATTAGATCACGCACACATTCGCACTCACTCGTACTTCCAGACTCTGGGAAGATGAGGAATTATCTTGGTCGGAGATAAATTCCCACCCCCAAAGCCGGGAATCGAACCCGGGACCCCCAGCACATTAGGCAGGTGCTCTACTGACTAAGCTACGGGGCCAGCCACTCAAATCTTCTTTCTGTATATATATATATGCCTGGCATTCAGTCATGCTTTAAACAGTTTATAGCTCTTAAAATAGTTTAAAAAGTTATACTCGTATTTGCTATACTTAAGAATCAATGTTAAAATGTCTTAATGTCACATTTTCTCAGTGCCTGCATATTCGCCACAGATTGTTGATATTTTTATATTTTATTTATGAAGTACAATATTGTAGTGTGTTAAATAAATTTTTGTACTTTCTAGTTCAATGTTGACAAAAATGTAATAAAGCTTATAAAATATCTTCTAATGAACTTATGAAAAGAATCATATACTAAAGTATAGGAAAATGTATGTTTAATATGAACAATAGTATATATGGACTTCTTATTCTAGATTAACAGTTTCTGATAAAATGGCGCATTGTATGACCAAATCTTATGTTTCAAGAAAAATGTATAATACGTACAAATATAGAACAGTATATTTCACCATGTTTCTAATACAAATTTCCATTCTAACTTCAAACATTCTAGTTTAAAATAATCAACATAGAAATTGGAACACGTCCAAAATAAAAATATCCTAATGTTATTGCGCTTTTATAAACACTTATTCTATATTGTATTTCAGCATTATTCCTTTCAATTACTGTAATATCCGGATTCTTTAACCAACCACATGCTGAAAATGCTATATTGAAATTAATAATTTCCGTAGTTTTGTGTTAGTTTTCAGACTGTTCTAATCAGAAATGTCTGTATAAGCTCTATCGCAATGCTCTTAAAGCAACAATAATACATTAATTAATATTAACAAAGATATACTAGGTTTCCTGAAACAAGAATCTTTTTTTTTTTAATTAACGTCCCCCAACGTTAATGAAATGAAATGGGTGAAATGATGCTCAAATGAACCTATGGTCTATAATGTTTAGATTTACCAGACATTCATCTTTCAGGATAAGGGAAAACCCTGAGAGGAAAAAAAATCCCTTAACCAGATAACTCACCCTGATTGAGATTCGAGCTCGAGACCTCTTTTGGCGAGACAGACACGCTACCATCTCTATAGCGAAGCAGGCGAAACAAGAAATGAATTTAACTTTATAAACCCCAAGTCAATAAACATTCAATCTAGATATGCTGCTTCAAACACAAATATTGATCAAAGGAGAAATTCTGCTTGCAATTTAATTAATTAGTGCCACTCAAATTAAACTAAAGCATGTATTTGGATTCAAATACCTGGAATAAATATTTTCAGTTTGTTACAGTTTGCTTTAATTGCACGACGAATCTTAGAATACAGGATATGCACAAGAAGGACGATATATTCTATTTCACAATGTTGATTTGTACATTTTTGGTCTAGTTGCTTATCAGCAATGCCATAAGTAATGCTCATGATCAAAGATATTCCTCTAACACAAATAATAAACATTTTGCATGATAAAGGCTTTAACACAACGACAATATACTATAGGGCTTATCCTTTTAATAAATTAACAAGATATAGTGAAAAATAAGAAATATTTTAATATAACCTCAAAACGATGTGCATGTATGCGCATATCGAAAAGCTTCATGTATTACATATATGATTTTGTAACAATTGGAACAAATGCCTATTTATAATTTAAATAAATATATTTCAAAACTTTTCTGTAAAGTTTACAAATGCATTTCAAATGTCTAACAACTTTCTCAGAATAATATTTTTGATTTGCTTTTACTGTGCTAATTAATAAAAGTTAAACACAATTCAAAAACAGTATACTTTAAAAATATATTTATTTTAGATAACTTACTAGATACTAATAAGAAGGTGGCGTTAAAATGTTTGTTACTTTCCTCGTTCATTCAGAAAGGAAGTCCTTCAGGATTTCATATTGTTTAATAGTTCACCCTCGATGACCTATAAGTTATGTTATATCTCGAATTATTTAAAAGTGCAATAAAAATAATGTACCAATGTGTCAAAGTTTTAACTCACAGCCACATTGGATGGAAAAATCGAAGTTGAGATGAAGGGTTTCAAGCAATTGAAGTGCAATGCACAGCTTGGGCATCAGCATTGAAAGAACTATGTGGTGGAAAAGTCTTAAATTAAAAGAAGACAAAATTACATTTTAAATATAATTCACTTTTCTCAAAAATTACCTTAACGGTATCAGAAAACCCAATTGAAAACAATTATTATTGGAATGTAATTTATTTGTTTATCAGAATATAAGTGATAATGTAGTTTTGCTAAATTATATCCATTTTAAAGGTCTTCCAAGCACATTGTCTTTGGCTCCTCCCTCACAAATCTCACGTACTATTGGTTTAGACTAAATTAGATTAGATTAGATTAGTTTAGTTTAGGTTAAGTTAGGTTATATTTAGAAGGAACTGTGCAGCAGTTTAATTTTTGGTTACTTTATGCTTGCCAGTTTTTATATAGAGGACTAGCTTTCTTACTAAGCCCTGTTAATATTACTTAACGTATTTGACCTGCCATTACCTCGCAGTCACATAACAGATTAATTGTCATTTCATCTGTCTAATTACATCTCATACAAGTTGGGTTTGTCCAACTTGTTTAAGTATGACACAAGAAGAAAAGATCGAGTGCGTATTTCCGCTACGCCTATACCTACTGTATTTCTATACAAGGCTTTCTCAACATTTGTTATAATATTGTGTAAATGTCAGTCGAATTGAACTATTCTGAACTCTGCGGTTGCTGAAACTGAACTGTATGATACATAGACCCGACGATTGTGAGGCGGAAAGTTTTCGATTTTTGAATGCTTGGAATTTTAAACCTGAAGATATTTCCGTCAGCTAAATAAGATAATACAATGATGATAGTAATTAATGGAGGAATAGTAAAAACATGGTGTGAAATATTAGAAACTCTACAAATAAGCTTGAAGTTTGACGAAGCTTGACACAGACGTTCGTTTACGATTACAGATTTGAAATATCACGGTACATCAAAATCATACAAGACAGTTTACTACTTAATTTTAAGGGCTTCTCCATTCTTTAGGTGTTTCCCTGTATTCCCATTCGCCATTCTTGCCGATTGAACAAGTCATCATCATACAGGGACCAATTGTTCAGCATTCTATAAGTCTGTCCTCTCCCAGTTAATGTTGGCCTGGCCGGCTTTCTTCTTCCTTGAGGAGACCATTTTAAAAGGATCATGGTCCACCTATCATCCTCTATTCTTCCAAAATTTTCATAGAACTAAAGAACCCGTCTTTCAACTCTCTGCACCAGTGTTTCCTCCATATACGTCACCTTTCTCACCTTTTCATTTATCCTTCTTTGCTATCTTGATACTCTAGTACTACATGTATTTCCACTGGCACGCACATTTCAGCTCCACATATCCTTATACTTTCCACCACATTCTTCAAAATCCTCGTTCAACATAGTCTATTTCAGAAAATCCCATTGAAAATCCTTATAGCCTTTGTGTAGTTCTTGATTATGTCTGCATCCGCTTTACAGCTCCCTAATTCATCAATAGGCGGTACCAGACACTTAAATTTAATAATTCCTTCTGTTATAGGGAGCCATCTAGCCACTTACCTATACTTTAGTTATTCTGTTTTAAGCATATTTACTCGCAGTTCTACTTCAAAAGTATACACAAGTTTTCTCATATATTTTATATCCTAACAACTTTGGTCGTCTGCAAGCAGCAGTGAATGTAGTAGTTCATGTAATTAACTATTATACTCATACCTGCACAGGACCATTGCTCTAAAACGTCAACAAGTGAAATCATTGGTAACTCAATATCAACACTCACTGTTGCATCCCAAATTTAATGAATAGGCACTGAATCCTAGTTCTTTTCTATATCAAAACATACCAAATGTATCTCTTGACTCTTTACAGTGATTTTCAAGTAATTTGTCTCTCACTAAGACTGTACCCCATACATGACTTTCCTTAAGTAAATCCTGCTTAATCTTCTAATATTTTACCTCCAATAGTATGCTCAAGTCTGTTTGTAATAATACTGCTAAAAATTCTAATATACTGCATTACACAAATTCCTCTATAATTTCCAGGATCTTTATAATTTCCCCATATATATATATATATATATATATATATATATATATATATATATATATATATATATATATATATATATATATATATATATGTGTATATGTATATATACATATATATGTATATATGCATATATAGATTACTTTTACCAATTAAATTCTTCGGTAACTAATCAACTCTACGATATGGTTGAACTTTAAGTCTTTTCAATAAATCCGATCCATATTTCCATAACTCTTATCACTATTCCACCTTGAACATTAGCTCTATCATTTCCTGCCTTTGTTAGTGTCTAAATTACTTCTTCCTCCAAACTTGGTTTTACATATGACAGTGTATTGTCACTAAACTTAATATTTTCACTCCTGTTACCCTTTCTTTTATACACTAGCAAATTTTAAAAATAATTCTCCCATTGTCTGGTATTTACAAGATTTGAGACGTGATGGGTTACTAAACTTCCCTTCCTACTCATAAATCTTTGCAGATCTTTATTCCAACGAATGATCAATTTCAGCTCGTCTTTTCCCGAGATTCTTCTTAGCATTTTCTTACAGCCTTCTTTACTTGCTTCTGATATTCTTTATACCATTTCAAATCTTCTTCATTCTTGTCAATTTAACAACCGAAATGCAGTAGAAGACACGCAAGAAGAGATGCTCTTCCCTGAGCATATGTCATTCCTTGCTTGCTTGAAATCGAGTCCGAAAATCTTGAATTACTGGACTGACGACAGCCAACAATACAAAAATTCCGAAGTTTACATGCAGATGTGAGGAATGCTTAAATAGCGGAGGGGATTATGAAGAAAGGTATAAGCGTCAGTTTTATAATAAGGTTCTTTAGCCCTTTAACTGCAGTGGTCATATCGGCGGCCGTTCTCCTTTGGAACAGATCGAAGGTATTAACTCGTATTCGTTGGGTTTTAATCATTAGATCATGCACAGATTCACACTCTCATTCATACTTCCAGACTCTGGGGAAGAAGTGGAATTATCTAGGTCGCAGAAAAATCCCCACCCCCACCGCGGGGAATCGAACCCGGCTCTATCGACTGAGCTACGGAGATACTTTATGAATTACTCTCTATCGCTTTAATTTGGAACGAGAATTTTGTTTTAATAAAGCTGTGAAGATTTAATTTACCCATTCAGATAAATGGTTGGACATCAAAGGACCGTTTATCAAATCCGACCATACCATCTCGCAAAAACCCTTCTAAAATAGGCGCAATAAGCCCAGCGTTAATGCCTGTTACATTTCTAACCTCAAATTTCGTCATACTACTCTATTAGCAACTTCTACGGGTTTGTGTAGCTCTGTGTCTAACCCATACTTTCATAGCATTTCCGTGTACACCAAATTTTCACCTCAAACATATTTTCGATGCGAATATAGCTCTGAAAGGTCTCTGACGTCAATTTTAGATCCACTGCAAAAGCTTTCTAGTATTTGATGAAGTTACATGTTGTATGATGGTTTCTCTTTACAAGCCCCATACGTATCACAAAGTTTTGCTTATTTCGTGTTGCGGCAGCTGATGACAAGCAACGGAAATGGGAGAGTCCTGCAGTGACAGATAAGTGTGTGGACACTCGGTGATGACGTCAAGGTCTCCCTTGAGGCTCTCGGACCTGGTCTGTTTCTTCCCTTTGCCTCTCTTCACTATGTTCGCAAAGCCAAAATGGAATTACACGGTATTACATACAGACGCTCCTTTACCCTATGTGAACTAACTCATAGCATCTGCAGATATTTCCCAGCTCTTAAGTATATCAATAATGTTATGGGTTCGGTAATTAAATTACTCGATTCAGTTCTATGAGGTGTGGTCCGTGGTAACGTTGCTATGTGTGGTATTAGAAGGCCTTGCTTCGATCCCCGGTACAGATATGGGGATATTTCCTACAGGAGCTAGTTGGCAGAAATGTTGACGGCGCCAACCAGCATATATTAATAACTGCACATGATGTGTATGTCTAATGAAGTCAAATAGCGGTTGTTTCGCCTTATTTCATAATTTTATTTTGGAAAACCCATGTTAATTTATATCGGGCAATATACCCAAGAGTTTTGAGTGTTTCAAGCACTTCAATTTCTTGGCCATCCAGCTATCTTTCGTAATTTTCTTTTAAGTTTTTCTTCTTAGAGAAAAGCATGCTTGTTTTTGAAAACTTAAGTCCGTTTTGTTCAGTCCATACTTTTAATGAGTTCATCGATATTTTAAAAAAAAAAAAAAAAAAAAAAACTTGTGAGATACTGAAATATTTACCCATTAACTAATCCGCAAATAAGTTGATTTTGATTGGTTTTATGTGGGATAAGGTATAACAAACTTTATATGATAAAGCCAAAAATTAATAAAGAACCTCGAGGTACTTCATTTTGCATGTCTCCAAAAATCACAGATCGTATCAGAGCTCTGATTCGGTTTGGTGATGTCAAGTAATTTGCAAAACTCTTTTCTTTCAAATTATATCGTAGGCCTTTTCCATATCTCAAGTGGTCATAATGCGGTATTGGCCATTTTTTAAATTTCCCATAATATATATATTTTTGTGGTATAAGTGTGAACAGTGTCGAGTGACCTTACCATTTTTAACTACTAAAATGTATATACCTTTTTTGAAGAGTCCATCGAAGTTCTTTGCTTATTTTTAAAGTAATTTGTTAATTGTATATATTAGAGTAATGACTGCAATGATAGAGGTGAGTTTGTGTTTGGTTTATGTATGGGTATAACTTCCATTCGGCTAGCTGATAGCAGAAAACTTTGCAAGTCCACATTAATTGTCAAGTTTCTATATATGTATAAAATACGGTGTATATGGAGTTATTTCAATATTTCGTAAGTAATTCCTTCCAGCCTACAAGCTTACGTTTACATTTACTTAATATTTAAAAATATAAGATATGTTATAACGCTCACACATTTTGAATCACAATGTGGCGAATTAATTTAGAATCGGTAGGGAACGGAGAGATTTGTTAAAGTTTTCAAATTTACGGTTTTCCTTCAATTAGATTAAATTATTGCTGTAATTATAGTCACCTGAAATTGCTACAAATATGTGACATAAGTCGTTTGATTTTTCTTTAATCAGTCAGAATTTCTTTTGATCCCTTTTGATATAAAAATAAGAATTTTGATGTGTTGTTAACTTCGTTAGTTTTACTTTTATATATATATATATATATATATATATATATATATGTTGTAATGAACTATTTTTTCATTGAAAATAGTACAAAATACAGCCATGACTAGTGTTTGCCAACTCTTGTTGATTTACGTGTTGTAACTCATAATTTTTCCTGTACTATATTTTCAAGAGATGAATTTTTTAAAATTTAAATGAATCTTTGTTTATGTTATATACTGTTTTTACATTCGTTATGCCAACAACTCGTTTCTGTATGAGGCCTGTAAATGTTTTCTTAATGGTTAGCGATTTCCATTTTAGTTTCTGTGATATATTTAAATATGTTAATATCTGAATTTTCTGAGCGAGTAGTAATAAAATTCAGCTAAATTATTCAGGGTTTTAAGTGTTGACCAGTCTGCTTTATTCGGTAACCATTTTGGTCATAGTACGTTCAGTTTTGCATTTTTAACAATAGGAAGATCATTATTGCCAAAAGGTATACTACAAAATATCCATTTAATTAAATACATATACGTAACTGGGAGATTTACTGTCAAATCAGTGCAATGGAAGTTTTGAATAGATTGGAGTAGATTGGGAGGTATTAGAGAAATTAGATTGTGTTCTAATAATTATTATTCGGTTATTATAATATATAATTATTAAATACATGTTCTATTTATTCTGTTACAACCTCCATAATACATGATGACTATTGAAGTCACCCAACAATATGAAGGACAATGAAGGTTAAATTTATCTTGAAGGCCCTTGAGCTTGATGCATAAGGAAGAGAAAGCATTTTATTGTGATACTGAGATTTCATGGGGACACGTATTTTCATAATCCGCTGTAAACAAAATAGAAATACTAGAAATAGGTTTATTCTCGCATTCTGTGTCTGCTCCTAGCTCCCCTGAAGTAAGCATGATAGGTATTTATCGTCCTTAACTAATATTCTAGAATGAATTCTACCTTCGCCAAAATTACATAGCTGACATTTATTGGAAGCTTCACATGTGCTAGCGTATCATTAATGTAACGTATAATTCCAGAATCCGAGTGGCATGACACAGCTTGCTGGATGACCTATAAGGTATGCAAATCATGCGGGCATACGGACCTTTTCAGAGCCAAGCCAGCATGTGGAATGCAAAGCTGTGTGGACTGGGCTTTAGAGGATATTTGCCTTGTGGCGAACAAATGGAAGCTGGTGACCACGCGGTGTTACTGGCATCGAGGGAAGAGAACCTTATTTGGTATTCTCTATTAGTTTAACCTATTGCAAAACCAACGCGACGCTTCCTAAATCGAATAGTTTCCACAGATTTCTCCTCTTACACAAACTAATATATCTTACACGATATGTTTTTTCTAAGTATATTGTGTGCCTCCATATATTAATTCATAGGTTTATGTGTCATGCACATACATATATTGAAAGGTTATTTTTAGAACTGCATGTTTAATGTTGATAATTTAAATAAACCGTGAAAAACAAGGTAATGTGAATATCCGCGAAGCTCCATAGTACATCCCAAATGCACCTTACCGTAAATTGGAAATTGCCGTCATCTGAGAGCACGTTCCTAACATGACTCGCAGGTTCTTTGCACTTTCCCTCGAGACTGGAGCGGTATACATCGAACTGAGAGCTGGTACAGATGCTGAATCTAGATTGAAGCCGAGCTCATTGCAGAAAATCATCCTCACTTGAGTAAACATGTACATCATACAGGGGCTGTTTGTCTTATTTGCAAGATATTGCATAAAATAAGATTTGACAGAAACTAAAAGCTGTGATTTTAGTATATATACATATATAGATTGTTCAATTTTCTCCAATTTCTTTTTTGTATTTATAGGAGAATGTTTCTGAAGAACGAGCAGACCTAAAACCTTGACATTTTCATTAACCTTATGCTCATGAGAGGATGAGGAGCAAATAGAAAGGGAGAAGGAGCTGAGGCAAAAGGTAGTGAATGGAGGAGTCAAGGGACAAGAGTGGTGAAGCTAGGATTTCGAGCGAAAGAAAGAGGTAGTGAGAGAAATTAGAGTAAGAGATGTAGCAAGAGGAGATAAAGTGAATATAGTGTTAAGTGAAGTGAAAAAAAGTGTTTTAAAAATTAAGTGAAAGATGAAACAATAGATCTGATGATAAGTGAACAATGACTGATAAGTTCATTAAAATAAATCAATCAGTTTACTTAAAGCACCTTCATTAAGAAGAAGTGAACGGTTAAACTATAAAAGTTTATGGAAAATGTTACAAAGCAACTGCAATTGATAATAAAATATTAAATATACAAGAAATGTTATCAGGAATAAACAACTTTAATACTTAATCACATAACACCAGTGAAGAAATATATCATAAGAACAATTAGTATTCTACATTAATTGATGATGAATACGTATATCATCAACTCCAAGGATTATATTTTTTCAGCTTCTATACATATCTCGTTTCAACTTCTAGTAGTCTTCTCACGTTTCTTCTCCTATTTGATCTTACAGTTAAACACTATTAATTATAATTTCGTTGAAATTTCTTAATATACGATTTGTCTATACTGATGTTTTTATTTTTGTCTATATTGCTTAATAAGATCATATATACCTTTAATCCCCTTCCAGTTTCTTCTTTTCTTAAGTGAACTAGAATTGAGTGCCCATAGTTCTGGAAATTTTCATTTCTGTCGACAATTCTTCTCATTTATCTTTGGTAATGTCACATACTGAGTTCCTTATATTTAAGCGGCTAAAACAATTTTTATATTACTTAATTAGGTGTAATTTATTTCCTAACATTCCTAACCTCATTATATTATACTATTTTTACTGACAGCATCCAGGAACTACGTGTATTTGAATACACTCTTCTTATTCAAGATATTCTCGGGAAACAAGCCAGATGAAAAGACGATTAGAAATCGGCGTTTCGGGAGCTTACATCGCTCCCATTATCAGAATATTTATAATAAATGTTATAAACCTATATATAGGTATATATAAACACAAAAATCAACAAAGACAAAACACTACCAATACTCGCATCACTGAACAAAGGACTGTATTCAGTAAATTAAATGCTAGGTCAGGAGATGGCGTAAGTGTAGAAAATTAATTAGGTCAGAGAAACGTAACTATTTAATTTGATGATCAAGCTGTACAAATCTGTGCTTCTTAAGCCGATTGATTTCCATTTTAGGGCCGATGATATATTGACTATATTCGTCGACAGGAAAGCTTCAGGTCTTATTTTTACACTCTTCTTATTTAAACCGCAGTTATTTAAATTCGGAATTTTAGTCCTATTTATTATTTATTCTATTCACTCCATGTAATGGTTTAACGTTTCTAAATAAAAGTAAAACTCTCTACAAAATGTATAATATGAAGGAAGTTAGTAAAATATAAATTCACGCATGTTCTACTGTAAAAAAAGCCTTGTAAACACTACCGCCTATTGCAAACTTATTTTATTTTATTTGTGTTTATTCTGCATTAGGCCAACACGTTCTTCTTGCCGCTTCCACTTGTCTTTTTTAATATAATAAGGTGACTATGCCAAATAAAATTCTTAAAGGAGGATCTCTCTGTGCATAAATGGAATGGTCAATTTATTCCCGAGTAGATCTCATAGTTCAACATTAAATCTATATGGATTTTATGGAAGGGTTTAATGTCCCTTAACCAGTTAGGTTATATATGACGATGAATGAAATCAGTGATATGATGCTCAAAGGATCCTGAGACTCAAGGAAATGAAGTTTCAACATTCATCTTTTAGGGTAAGACAAAGCCCGGAAAACCTGTTATCCGTGTAGCTCAGCTTAGCCGGGGTTCAAACCTGGAACCTGTTGAATGTGAGGCAGACACAAGTGGGCTATTAAAAGTGTCTATTTCACCAAGGTACCTAAGTCATACTTGTGTTACACTAAATTTTATGAATAATATCCTATAAATAATGGGATATATCATTCTGCAAAAACTTTATGACTGGGAACTCATTATTTTATATTTAGGTTTAAATATTTTCTTTTAAAAGTTTTTTTAAGTAATAAGTTAATAAGGGATTTTAACCCTTTCATTATGATTTCAAAATATGCACATAAGCGTATTAATGAAATATTGAAGTGTTACATAGAGATTTTCCTAAAAACCAAGTATCTAATTAACACGTTTTCTATTTGACTACCTCAAAATGTAAAGTTCGAGAAGATTTAGTTAGAGGAACTGCTCATAGCATGCAGAAGATTCGGTTCCAGATTATTGCAGAACACTACAGTCTGATTTTTAAAAGAAGATACGTGAAGATCATCTGTTTCTCCACGTGAGATTCCGCAATGTTGCCCAACAGCAGACAGGAAGTAATGCAGATCCCCTTTCTTTGTCCTCTCAACACTTGAAACATACAGAAGGGTTCGAGCTATCAGAGTGTGTGATTCACTAGTGTAACCAATCAGGAAACCTTTGTTTATGTTACCATAGCAACGGCCTTACCGTCTTACCCTTCGCGTCCCTTGCTTGATGACCTTCACGTATCTTCTTTTAAAAATCAGACTGTATAGATCAAAGCTCAATAGGGTTGAAGTTTCATTACAAACTCTTAATTTTTCAGGTCAGAAACCCTGTAGCATGAATGAGTAGTTGCGAGTCTTGCTTTTTGACTGTAAATACGGCTGCTAGTTATCGCAAAGAAGTACCGAGCCTGTGGCCCGCGTTCGGGAGGTTCTGATTCTGTTCCCGTTGCCAACCTACCTGACCTATGTGTTTTCTCGGGTGTTTGCGCGGGTTGTGAGGAGAATGCTGGGTAGGTTACTACATCCCCTGTCCCTCCATTTCGTCTCCTTTATCATTTCACATTTGATGGTCTCTTTCATGGCTGGAGATATGCTCTTGGTAAACACCTTCGGGCTCCGGTAGACGGTCTATGGTCTGCGAGCCTGCCTAATGGGTCGCGAGGGGAAGGTCCGGACTGCCAGGTGTTTCTGAGCTCCGACATGACGGCCTCCGATCTCTAAGCCAGCTTGATGGACTGATTCGGGCCACCGTAGGTGGGATTCCGGTTATACTGGACTGCCGGGGAGTTTCAAACCGGTAAATGGTAGTTCATCTTGGGGTCAGCCTCATCTTTCCTCCCTGGGATGCCCACTTGGAGCATAGGTACATCATGTCCTGCCATAATGTATCCATAATTCACAAAAAGGGGGAAAGTACAGAAAAATCAGCAATTGGAATAAACATTAAAATGACCAGAGAAAAATGACAGCGATTTTGTGATGAAACGATTGTTTCGTAGTAACCGTTCTGTAGGTGCAATAACCGTGGATATATTAAAGAACGAACCTTCGGAGAGATATCCATTAGATACAATCATGTACATTGCTTACGGATTGTTAGAACAAACAAACTCAACAGTCCGTATTATTTCCATAATGTGCTCAAACGTTGCGTTTGTGGCTCTGTGTTGCAAACAAATAAAGCCACATCACGGATAAATTTCTCGGTTGGAATGTGAGCTCGGAACAACAGCCACCACCTCCGTAAATTCATTACCCCTGCTACTCATTAGAAGAGGCTATGCCATTAGCTCCAAATGTTGAAAAACTCAGAGTGAAAGCTAATTGCCGACCAGTGTGTTACAGCACGGATTGCTGCAGGGAAAAAAAGGCTGTTTTATGTGCATATGGATTCTATAGCTCTTGCGGCATGGACATCAAAGAAAACTATCATCGCCAGTTCCTGCTATGATTCGCTTCATTCATCTGGTCAGCGGACTGTGTGTTTGCAGTAACAGTCGGGCTAGCTCTACCTTTTGGTTTTTCAATTTGTAAATTCGTTTGCTGAAAACCAAACAAACAGAGCACAGCACATGACGATGAAAACGAGATAATATCCATGACATGTTACTGAATCTAGAAAATAGTCCAGTTAGTAGTATAGTGAGAGCTACTTTCTAAATTATCGCAGTCATCCGTGAAGGAGTATTCAAAGAGAAATTCCTACACAAAGCATATAAAGGTAAGTTTGTGTAGTGTTTAACGCCCGCTTTTACTACATAGGGCACCGCAGGCGATGACACTGATGATACATGGTGTGAAGATGGAGCACCGGTGGAATAAGGTGGCGGGGGAAACCGGAGATCCCGGAGAAAACCCGCCCAGCGCCGTGTTGTCCACCACAAATCTCACTTTGCGGTCGCCTGGGATCGAACCCGGGCCGCCTTATAAAGGTAAGTTTGATCATGTTTTGCTGAGTTGAGATATTTATTTGCAAATCTGTTTTCTTCAGATATCATAATATATGGAGTCATCAAAGAGTTAATTTCGTCTTTATGGTATCTGAATGCGTACTTTTTATTCCAAAAATATCTGAATCTTCAGAACCACTTGCGTTGTTACCTTAATTGTGCAGATTCTCTCTCTCTCTCATCTCTCTCTCTCTTTCTCTCTCTCTCTTCTCTCTCTCTCCTCTCTCTCTCTCTCTCTCTCTCTCTCTCTCTTCTCTCTCTCATCTCTCTCTCTCTCTCTCTCTCTCTCTCTCTCTCTCTCTCTCTCTCTCCTCTCTCTCTCTCTCTCTCTCTCTCCTCTCTCTCTCTCTCTCTCTCTCTCTCTCTCTCTCTCTCTCTCCTCTCTCTCTCTCTCTCTCTCTCTCTTCTCCTCTCTCCTCTCTCTCTCTCCTCTCTCTCCCTCTCTCTTCTCTCTCTCCCTCTCTCTCTCCTCGCTACTCTCCGTCTCTCTCCTCTCTCTCCCTCTCTC